>JAZHYW010015732.1:0-27969 GCA_037355805.1 Ixodes ricinus
CTAGAGGAGAAGGCCAGAACACGTCTCCGGTGACGTCACGGCAGCAGCTGACGTGCGGCGCGCTATGAGCTGGAGCTGAAGGCTTCAGCGCGTAGCTTTTACGTCGTAGAAACGCGGGTTTTTCACTATTTATTTTTTATGAGCAGACATGAGAGCTGTGAACGTCGAGTAATTGAAAGCACGAATTTCAAAACACAGGAAAGTCATTATAGCCTACAATTATTGTAGTGAAATACAAGAAAGTGATATCTTGAGACAGATGAGTTCTTTTTTTAGCGATAAACTGGGTGGTGTGTTATTTCTGAACGACATGGAGCTGTATCAAAAGAATCCATATGAATGGCAATCATCGAAGTAGTGGGACCAGATAAAGTGAACTAGAGAATAATCGGATAAATGATGCAGAGACATTCATTTATTTTATTCACCTCAAAGGCATCCAAAGACTCATTACATGGGGATTAAAATAACAGAGAAATAAGTAATTGAACATAAAAAGTAGACACGAACAAACAAATCCACACACACACACAAAAGAAAACTCTTATTAGCATGTCATTCTTAGGATGCAGTTTTACAAATCAAGGTTCAGTACCTAATTGATGCACTTTTTTTAAATGAAATAGGATATCTCTCAGTTACGATACGGTGAGGTAGTTTGCCCCAGTCATGTTGCAAAGTACTAAGAAAGAAAGTAGGAAAGTGTAAGTATGGCAATGAAATGGTTCAATCTTGCAGGAATTATCTAATATGAATGATATAAAATTGGCAGCCCAGACCTAAGTAGATTGAAAATCGGAATCTGAGTAATATACCTCTGGAAAAAACGTAATCGGGCTATTTTTCGTCTTTTCTAGATTATAAGATTTATGCTAGCTTTTAAAGCGGAGACACTAGTTTCGGATGAATAATCACTGCATATAAATCTGGTTGCTTTGATCTGAAAATCTGAGCCTCGACATTAGGTAACTTAGGTGTGGATTCCAAATATGCTTGAATATTCTAATTTTGGGAGAATAAATGTTTTGTATGCGAGTAGTTTTGTTTCAATGGAGTTAGATCCTACTGTAAAAATCTACGGAGAAGTTTTCGTGTCCAATAAACACATATGAATCATACAAGATATATATGAACCATGTAAAAAACTTGTAAGACGTTTTTTATATGTTCTTATGATTCATGTGTTCATTGGACACAGGAAATTTCTCATACAAATGGCTTTTTCACAAACCAAGTGTTTTTAGTGCGCTATCTGTTATTTGCTCAATCCATGATAATGAGTCTCTAAAATACACGCTCAAATACTTGTACGACAATGAGTGTTCTAGCGGTTGTGCAAGTAATGAGTACTGGGTTAGTGTTTTAGTGGAGGACTTAATTGACGGACATCTGCTTTGCACTTGCGTGTGTCAATGTTCATCTGCCATAGAGAACACCATGATGATATTGTATCTAAATCGTCTTGGACAATATTGTGATCACTATAGGTGTATTAATTTTCCGGTAAATAACTCAAGCATCAGCGAAAAGTCTAATTGTCGATTTAATTGATGATTAGTATGTCATTGATACGTATTAGAAACACTAGAAACCTGATACACTACCTTTAGGACACCTGATGCAAGAGCAACGGGACCCAAATTGCCAGACAAGTATAAAAGTAATAACATTCTAAAATTGTGATGTGCTGGTTTGAAAATGTATTGCACATAGTTTGAAACATATATTGCACATATTTTGACAAACTTTTCTCTTTTCTTAGACCTCTGATAAATCTGCATAGGTTCAGCAATTCAATGCACTCTGGCATTTCAAATATAGTACTTGTTTTGCAGCAAGCAACCTATCTGGTTACTACATCGAAAAAACACCTGTGACCTATTTCTCGGCAATGTCATAATGTGAAAACTTTATCTTTGCAAAAGAAGTACCGTAGTACCCGAGCGTTGCCCCATACACTGATGTACTTCGACAGTACCGAGTCTATGAAACGACACAGTTAGGGCGGCTAGAAACAAGTTTTGTACACAAACAGAAGTGGGCATCGGAGCTTCATATTCAAAGTTGCTTGCATTTACAATACAGAAGAGAGTCGTAAATAAAAAATTGGTCACCTTTGAACACTGCGAAACGAAACTCCTGGTATCCGTAAGTTCTGAAAATATCCGTCTTGAGAAATATTTATAGACATGCATCTTGGATGCTGTAGATTTTGTGACACCGAGACACACAATATCTGTGCAGCATGTCGGCATTTACGCTGTAGCACCACAAGATACCCAAGAGACTGCTGCAAGGACACCGACTATCTGCACACACACACACACAGATTCACCGACTTCAGAGAGCAGTTGCCTTTGCATGAGGATGAAGTGCAAGCACGTTAAGCTGGCCGTGCATGAACTGATTTGTTTGTTTAGCCTTGACCGCTTAGCTTTTTTTTTTTTTAGATTTTGCGCTGGCACTTATAGTATTGTTGTCATCTTGCTACGAAGGTTTCTCAGTCGAATGTTTTCACTGCAGTCCAACACATGCTTCGGCTCGGACTCACAATGGTTTCACCATCACTGGCGTCACACATACTCTTCCTGGGTCAGAGTTCGCTTCATGACATCCGTGACGGTTGGCAGCGAGGGTCTTTGATTGCAGAGTTTCAGCTTTCCATTTACTTTGTTTCGCATTCTTGGCATTATTGGGAAAATTCATCTTGCTGCAAACATGTCACAAGAAAATGCTTGTGCATTTTCTCGTGACGTGTTTTAAAATGAGCTCACTCGTATGTTAATTTTCACAGGCGTCGAAGTCGGAAGTCCTTCTTTGGCGAGTAGTTACATTATGAGATATGTAACAAGTCGGCACTGGCTGGGCATCACCAATTGGTGAACAACATAGCCGTGTTCTACAGCATTTACACCAGAAAAAACAAGCCCTTCTATAACCGATTTTCATTGCAGAGCAGTCTTCCTGTGCGAGCCAACTGTAGCCAACTTGTTTCGTGCTGTCGATGCGGCCTTGCATTTTTCGCCCTTAGGTTTTTCAAGGTGGTGTAGACTGCACAGCTGGCCACATAGCCCAGGGCCGGGAGGCTGTGTCTTATTTTTACAGCCAAGGGCCACATTGTAGGTAGGGGGTCAAGCATCCGCTCGCTTGGGAAGAGCTTTCTAGTTTCCATCCATGCTAGCTGTAGTGATCGTTGAAAGCGCGCTCCTGAGCAGTATTTTGTTTTCATGTTCGTAAATGTGCCATGTAAACACGTGATATTAGAAGCAAGCCAGTTGCCTATACATTCCAAAGCGTTCTTCAAGCTGTCGGTTTTCAGCTTGTCCCATGGAAGCCGTACAGTAGCCCGAGTTCATCAAAGCAGTATCCGGGATGTGTATTTGACCGCTTCTGCAGGAAATAGAACGAAAAAGGAGGAAATCATATTAATCCAAAGAAAGGTAGTATAATCGAAAATGGTTATAAAAATACAAAAAAGAAAAGAAAGAAAAAGGAAAGAATGCTTGTCTTTAAAGTGCAGCTGAAGTGGTTAGGTATTTGAGAGAACGCTGGCAGTGTTTCGAATATGGTATTATTGGATCACAAACATCAAAATTATTCTTATATTTGATGTACTGGAACAAGCTATAATAATAATAATAATAATAATAATGCTTATTGCACGAGCACATAAAACCAGGTAAAGAAATAATAATAATAATAATAATAGTAATATGCTCCATAGAGCTTCCTGGTGTGTGGTGGGATTCCTTGGGAGCCTGAAGGGCTCCAGCTAAATTGTTAGTATATGGCTCTGGTGTATAGATAAGTAAACTGGTCAATGGACCATATTCCGGCTTGCGTGCACTCCAAACTACAGCTCAAAGACCCGCTAAAATATAGGTCTAACTAGTTAGTTGTGGCAGATCATTTCTGCAGCTCCGATGAGGATACGCAGAAACGACACAATGTACTTTTTTTAATTGATGTGTTTGTTGCAATTGCGATAACCTATCACTTGCATAGCTTGCGAAAACATTCCAACCTGAGCTCATAAATCAAGTCATTTTTATTTAGTTCTGCACCTACAAGTAGCGCCAGGCATTTGAACATGTTGCTTCCAGGCCACAACCAAACCACTCCCAAGTATGCATTCAGCGAAAAGTAAAAGCAAGAAACGAAACCACGATCATAAAAATTGAAAAGTTCTCACCCTGCCATGCCGTGCCGTCATGGAGCGAGATCTTCCCATCGATTTGCTGTATAGTCCAGGCTTTCGTAGTCATCCTTGCAGAAACTCAAATATGGACACTTTCCACGTTCAGTTTTCCGTCAAAGCGCGGATACACGTCTGTACGGAATGACAGCACCGACAATCGTAAAGCAACGTTCACAACTTCACACACGACGCTGACGATGCCGCTGTTGTCTTGTATTCCAAAAGAGTAAAGCTATACGCACTCCGGAGTGCATTTCGGACGAGATGGCTATACGCACTCCGCCGAGAACTCATGCCCGTCGGGCCTCCCTTTTCGAACGGCGCGTGTATCACTGGGGAGCGTGTTAACCCAGCCCCCGCCTGCGTTCACGCCGCTTCGCGGCGACAGTATTGGCTGCTAATTACAAAACGTAACCAGTACACGCCGCTTCGCGGCGTCCGGCCGGCAACCCAAGCCCCGCTGTCCCCGATCGCACCTCCGGAAAGGGAGTCCCATTTAATTCTGCGAAGTTTCGTCGCCAACATTATCGCAAAAAAGAAATGTCGTAAACATCGCAATATGCCTCAATAAAACAAAATGAAAAAAAAAAAAGTACGCCCACCGGGGATTGAACCCGCGCCCACTTGCGTACAAAGCGGACGCCATAGCCACTGAGCTATGCCATCGCTGAAAAAACTCGTTGTGGCCATTCGTTTTATACGAGTTTAGCGGAGTGCGTATAGCCATCTCCTCCGAAATGCACTCCGGAGTGCGTATAGTTTTACTCATCTCCAAAATGTGCTCGAACTTCCGACCCTCGGCGTCCAAAACCCTACTCGCTTCTAGAGTTGTTCTAGTTGATTCCTCCAGCCTCATTGTCACGTGAGCCCACCCGCAGGATAGCTAAAAAAGCCGTTAAAAAAGAACGCGACGGACAACCGTTAAAAAGAAAAAGAAAAAAAAATCGCGACGCCATGGCGCCTTTTTTTTTTTTGTTTGCGCCGCGTTAAGCGTAGAGGGAGAGGGAAAGTAAAAGAGAACGTGCATTGCAAAGAAGCCAACCGTCAAGGGAGCCTTGCGGAGAAGCGCACTACCAGCTCAGCCTACTCATGCCGACGCTCTCTCGAAGGGGAGAGGGAAGCGCCGCGGCTTTGTATCTATACTTCGTTTCAGCTTCAGTCCAGACGCAGCCAAAGCTACAAGCGCGAGCTCCTGGCTTTCAGCATCCCTGCCAAGCACGCGCGCTCGTGCAGTGCGAGCACTGTTCTGGGCCACATGCTCGCGCTTGTAGCATCGGCTGCGTCTGGACCGCTGAAACGAAGTATAGGTGGTGTTGCTTGTACTCACACCGCGCGCGCACGCGCAACTCTCCTCCTCTAGTCTCCTCTCCTTCAAGTGTGAAAAAATAAACGGCGTGCGGCGAGACGTTCCAAATTTCTCTGCCGCGAGCCGCGACGAAGGCTCGCGTACGGGATTACGCTGAGGCAGTCGGTGGCGCCATCTCTCGACGTCAGCATGCAACTGGCTCTTACCTCGGAACCAACACGATGCTCCGCATCACCCCATGGTTCCCCTCGGGAAGATAGTGTAATTTTTTGTCAAAGCTTTCCGCCTACGGAGTTTCTGGCACAGTATACGACTGGTCTCAGAGCTATTTGTCAAACAGGAAAGCGTACGTTTAGTCAACAATATGAACTCTTCACCGTACGGGGCAAGTTCTGGCGTTCCTCAGGGATCCGTCATAGGACCGCTCCTGTTCACAATTTTTGTAAATGACGTCTCTGATGCTATTTCTAATTCTTCGTTCCTGCAATACGCTGACAACATTAAAATTTACAAAGAAATAGTTACATTAGATGATTGCGCTAGAGCTTCAGGAAGATGCATGTTCTTTCTTTAGGTGGTGCTCAGCCAATTATCTTCTCTTAAACCGCGGTAAAACCAAGGTTATGACATTTACTCGAAAGGTACAGAATACATTTTTCATTATAGAGAATGCGCGATCACGTCGAAATACAATACAATTAGGTGGGAACGGATCAGATGAAGAAATATTAAATCAAAGCCAGGTCTCAGTTAGCACAATAATAGATGCATGAGTGAGGGTTACGTTGGAAAAATATTCTTGAGTTTTCGTGCGGAGACCTCGGACATTCTGACAATAAATATCTAGGTTACATATCAGTTTCGGTATTATCGGAGAGAGACGTTTGGAATACCCCTTCATAGGTGCGGCTCTCAGTCAGCTGTCCTGTAAACTCTTGAAAAGGCTTCCTCTGGCCATAGAAGGGGATAGAAAAGTTTGTCCATTTCGTCATCCGCAGCCGTCACGTGGAAGGACGAATAGCCCTCATGCCGTGTCTTCAGCCGGGTGCACACGAGCTCGCGAAGAGGGCCCCGCCTCTAAATGTGAGCCTGAAGGCCTGCAGGATCACAAGATGGGCCGAGACGCATCACAAACACAGTGCGTTGGCGACATGGCCGAAGGGGTGGCAGTGCCACATGTATACAGCTGGCTGCCGCACTTCCCGTCAACAGCGGACGGCTTGCCGTGCGGAACTTATGCCCCGCACCGCGGAACCTAGCCCCGTTGAAGTTCGATGGAGCCTGACAGGTGTGGGTGCCCCGAGGGTTGGACAGATTCTGCGAGACCGGTGCGCGACCCGTTCAAGGTTGCAGAGAAAGCGTCAACCGGACGCACTCAAAGAGGCCACCACTGCGGGAAGAGGGGTGCCTCCTCCTCCTCGCGCCGAAGGAAGCGGATGATGGGGGCTCGACACCGCGGCGTAAGAAAATGGCAGCTGTTTTCCGCCGGCCGGCCCCATTTGGTTCCGAGTGTCGCGCACGGCTCTGAGTTGCGTCCGCAAAGACTGTATGGCATTTGCCTGCAGCTGGGAGGTATAGCTGAACTCTCGGCGAAGCTGCGCGTTCTCATCCTGAAGAGCAGCAACCCCTCGAGGGAGTCGAGGAGGAGGGCCCGTAAAGGCCCGTTCACACTCTTGCAACCCAGTACGACCGGGAGAGACGAGATCCCTTAAAACTTCTTAAAGGTCAACTCCGGCCAAAACTCAAGATGAAATAAACTACTGGTATCGCTGTAGTGACACAAAATACGACCCCAGCCAAAATATTACGTCCAGGGCACGCCGCATTCTCAACTAATGCCGATAATAAAAATGCAACCTGCCGCGAGCCGCTGCTCCTTAGCGGGCGGCCAGCGGGTTGCCGATCGCTAAAGCAACATTGGGCCGTGACGTCAGTATCGTTCTTTTTTTCTTCGGTCCGGGCGTTGCCCGGAGTGCGCTTCTTTGAGCCGCTACCACCGGTACTTCGGCTTGTGATTGGTGTGTTTAGCCGTTGCTTTTATCTGTAGCCCGTGTAGCTTCGGTATAGCCTTTTGTTTATTTGCTTGTGAGGACTCCAAGACTCGTTTTAGCGAGCAACTCGGTGCGCCCAAGACTGCCCAGCTGTTCCTCGAAAGATGCCGAGTACAACGTGTAGCGCTGTGGGCTGCTCAAACAACCCGCTGCGCAACCCGGAGGTGCTTTTTCACAAGTTTCCAACGGACTGGAAATTGGAGAAGGTGTGGGTGAACGTCGTTCGACGAGTGGACTTTGGACTTCGACTTTGACGCGCCCGAGGAAAAAGAGAACGAAAAAACAGTCGTGTACAGCCCAGCACACGTGTGTTCGAGCGCCGCGGCCCACGCCAGAGAGCCTCAAAGCTTCGTGTCTGGGACTGACCCGCAGCGCGAAAGCGAGAGGGCCCCAGTACTGTATGTCACTGGCAGCGCTGCGTAGAGCAACGCCACTCCATCCACGAAGCCCCGATGACAATTTAGGCCTAGCGACGAGTACGGAAGACCGGACGCACGGCGACAGCCACCGAGTACGGCACCGAACGAGTTCACTCGTTTTCCAGTCGCTAGCTTTTGGGTATACAAGTCACGAGTACGGCATAGCGCACGCACGGCGGCGGCCGCCGAGTACGGCACCGTACGAGTTCACGGATTTTCCAGTCGCTAGTTTTTGGGTATACGCACTAACTCTTGCTACATATGCTGGATAACTGCCCCGTATACAGAATTAAAACAAAATCAGCTTGCCTCCTATCTTTAGACTTGAGAGACATCATTTACAAAAATATTAAAAAGGAGGGGGCCCAAGACAGATCCCTGAGGCACTCCAGAGCTTGCCTTGTACAAGGACGAGGTATAGTATTGTTGACGCGGACGTACGCTTGCCTATCAGACAAATAGCTTTCTAACAAATTTTATACCCAACCAAACCACATACTCCCTACGAGGGAGGCTTGTATAAGAGGATGTTGTGGGTGACTACGTCGAAGGCCTTACTCAGGTCGCAATAAAAAACATCAAGCTGACCTCTATTACAAACTACTTTAGAGGCAGCAGACGTAGAAGATACGAGATTGGTAGATGTCAATCTGCCGGGCATGAAGCCACGCTGATTAGGAATGACTATACTACGAAACTTGGAGGAGAGGAATTAATGGATTACTATTTCAAAGAGTTCGGAAAAAGAAAAGAGAATAGAAATCGGTCTGTAATTTAGAACATCACCAGTAGTTCCAGATTTCAAGACCAGAACAACCACTGCCACTTTCCAGTCGTCAGGGAATATTCCTGTCAAGGAGCTATTAAAAATTGTGCACAGTATAGGCGTATATAATTCATGATAACCCTAAACAATGGCAGCGGGTATCCCGTCACGATCTGCAGACAATGTGGGTCTCATTTTCTTAATACATAGCCTAACACATTCCTCATCGACAACTACAGAACCTAATGAGTCACCAAACCCGTCCGAGTTAGGCAATATAGTTGAAAAGCAGCTATTAAAGGGGTAGGGAAACGAAATTCCAGCTCTCATTTTCTAACTTGAATGTGTTGAATGTTGCATTCTAACCTCAAAAACACCAGTCTTCCGTTGAAAGGCACAAGAAAACTAATACTAAAGCTAAATAAACGATCTTTCAATGTGCACCTGGTGGATGCATACGGAGCCTATTTGGGAGGTAATCTAGCAACGTTGGGGAACTTGCTACGTAGTCGTGAAGTAGCAGATTCCTTCGGAGCAGCGCCGCTCTTTGGAATTTCAACATTTTCTTTCCTAGCTTTCCTCCTACCTCAACTTAAGGGGTGTCCAAACAGGATACTAGAAAACTCACGTCTCCGGCAAATCGTGCCGCGCTGCGCTTCTGGCCGTCGGGGGAAACTTCCTCTGTCAAATCTGCCGGGGGGAGACTTCCCCCGTCAAACCTCCCCTCGCTTCCTCCACGGCGGCCTTGCTCTGCTCATCACGTGGGTCCGGAGAGCAACTCACACGCTCTGTTGGCTGTCGGTCAATCGCTCAAGGCCTCCACTCACAATTCGGAACCACATCGGACGCCATCACGACGAAAGTGAATCTCGACAAAAAAGCAGATCCGAGGCGGGCGAAACGCGCCCTTCGACGCAGGAATGTCCCAAATCCACCCAAAGCCGGACCTCCTTGGCCTTCGAGCCGAGGCGACGGCGGTACGCGAGGGCGTTGGCGAGGTGAGCCAGACGCAGGTGGCGTGTGACGTCGATCTGACGAGGATAGCAGTCGTGATCGTAAAAATTTTCACAACTCCTGCAAACTTTTTCACGACTCCGACAAATCGTAAAAATAGAAGCGTCCGCTTCAATTTTCACGATTTGTCGGAGTCGTGCGTTTTATAGTGTCTTGTTTGGACAGCCCTTTACAAATCGCGCATTGCACCAAACGGTCCAAGAAGACGGAAAGGAAGGACTCCCTCTTTCTCGGGCCCTCGTTTGTGCAACTGGACCACAGCCATTCTCCCCTAGAAGATTAGCCCGTCGTTCAAAACTCGAACAAAAGTTGCTTTCTCCACCCCGTTCAGCCCTAAGCTGACAGTGCTGTGGAAGCTACGTGCTCCTTGGGCCAGCCACACGCTCGTCACCCCACGGGTCCTCCGAACGGCTCGGTTTTAACGGGTTGACGCCATTGACACCTCCACAACGCTGACAACGCCACCAAGGGCAAAGCTCATAACCACGCCAGCCTTACTACGTCACGAATGCGGGGAATCTTTTCTTTCTGTTTTTGTTTGCGCCGGATATCCCATGACGCCTCGCGCTCTCCGTTCGCTTCTCTTCGAGCGCTTGCTGGAGTGCACCGTTTGGAACGAAAAATATAGCCAGTCGTTCACAGAAACAAAAGTGCGATTATCATTTTCGGTTATTATCTGTCATGCTTGACTCATTTCCGAAAGAAATTTGAATATTTCAATTTTTGTTTCCGTACCCCTTTAATATTACTGTAGGCTGACGCAAAGTGATCCGCAAACAACTCAGACATGGCCTTCGCACTGTCGTTATGCTGATTCAAGATGATTTCGGACTCAATACTGTTCCCCAAGCGCGATTTAGCGTACCTCCAAAATTTCTTGGGATTTCTAACGATATCCGGTTCTACCGAGTCTCAATGCGCCTGGCCGATGACGGTTTAAAATTTTCTTACACTGCATCCTGCAAATTTTAAATTAAACTTCCCACTTTGGAAGGCCGCTTTTCTTAAACCTCCTGTGCAAAAACTCTTTCCGTTTTAAAAGCTTTCTGGGTTCACGTGATAACCAGCTAGGGAAGCGAAATTTTTAGATGTTTTGAGAGCGATATATATGTCCATGGCCTCCTGAACAACACTTGTGAGGAGATATACTTGGTCGTTGACATCAGACGACTCCAAGATAGAAGCCCAGTCAACACCCGACAGATGGTAATACATTCCACTGTAGTCCCCGCTGAATACGTATACGATGTATGTGGGGAAGGACCGTTAGAGGGGCTGAGGACCGGAGGATCAAAAACCGAAATAACTACATCGAGAGCAGGGTGATATTTATCCTCAGGAACCATAAAAAGTTCACTTCGAGCCACACGTGTACAGTCCGTGTTTGAAAAGTATAAATCTAGAGCAGTTTCTTGGTCGTTTAGAATGTTATTGTGCTGTCTAAGATCTAAAAAAGAAGTAAAGTTGAGGATATAGTTGCACTTTTGTTTACAATAAAAGTTGTCAGTAAGGACATGGAACTGTGTCCAGTTAATTCCTGGAGCGTTAAAGTCTCCCAATATTAAGATATTGCTTCCCTGTGAGTCATTCATCGTATTTTCAATGTCAGCAAGACATCTTTGGAGATCATCTGGTGTCGTCTGAGGAGGAAGGCAATACAGACCTATTAAAATACGTTCTCTCCTAAAACACTCAATTTTCACCCATAGAGACTCGGGAAATTTCCCCAAATCCTCATGTCTTCGTGAACTATATTGTCTGTTAACTGCGACCAATACACTGCCTCCCACTCGGCCCCGGGAAGAAAAATCACGATCGTGACGGTAGACATCGAAACCAAGCGGAAAGTAGTCGGAGGAACTAGCACTAGGACATAACCAAGTTTCCGTAAAGCAAACAATTGAGTAATTAAAGAGAGTAATGTTGGTAAAGAAACATTCAGCTTTCGTCCGGAGGCCACGGACATTCTGGTAAAATAAATCGATGTTACTCATCTTTGTACTTAGTGTTTGGCTTGTGGGCTTCTTCAGACGAGTGAAGGAGTTCTAGACGAAGAGCGCCTCTGAAAGGTTTAAAAATACAATCCTTCGGCCACAAATCAGGATCAGAGAGTTTATCTAAGTCGTGGACAGCTACAGAGACGTGAAAGGAGGCGTAGGTAATGTAGCGAGTCTTAAATCGGTGGCACTTCAAGTTTTCCACATCGAGTGAACACAGATGCCCAAAAATCTCAAAAGAGGTGGTGACCGGATCCAACTTCGTCACAAACAATGCTCTCCGGCGGGAAGATGAGAGGGCAACGCTCAGCTTGCACGCCACAGAGGCTCCGGCTTGCGCAGGGATTCGAGTCTTCGGGCTGATCGGGTTTGGCTTAACAGGCAGTGCATCATCTTCCGGCGCCATACTCATTAGCGCAGAGACCCGTGCCTTCGGGCTCATGGGGTTCGGCTTACCAGGCAGCGCATCAGTGAACGGGACGGGCTTACCAGGCAGCGCATCATCTTTCGTCGTCCCGTTCCCTGATGCACCTGCAAACTTTGCAGAGAGAGCCGAGGCAGGAGGGAAGCGCAAGGCCGCAGCAAATGTTTTTCCTCCACAGGGCCCTGCCTGAACTTCAGCATCAATTCGTGCACGCCTGCCAAGCACGTTGCGTAGGCTGTGAACTTCCACCCACAGGCAGGCGATGGAGCCTGCCTTTAGTTTCGCCTGCTGTCTCTGCTCACAACAGAGACGCGCCTCGTCCTCACCGAGGGAAGTAACCTCCTGGGTGAGGAAAGAAATTCCTTCCAGCACGTTGAGGAGAAGGGACCGGAGGGACTGTAGGCTGGGGGCCCCACGTGCGTCGAGGTCATCGGGAGAGGAGGCAGGCAGCGTCACCAGACGAGTATGGGCGGTATAGGAGGCCGATGGCGGAAAAGGAGAGCGGGTGGACATGTCGCCGGGGTCACCGGAGACCGCGCCGCTGACGTTTGACCTAGCTCCACCGTTGATCTTAGCACAGCTCTGGTAGACAAATGAGCTCACCTTATGCTGAAGAAATGAGCGTTCGGTCTCCGGAAAGCATACGCACTTCGTATGCGCGCGAAGTTGGCATTCAGTGCAGCGAACAAATCTTTGTCGTCCGTAAAAACAGCGAGAGCAAATCAGACATGCATCTTTACTGGGCGGCATCTCCTCCCAGTGAGAATATTAATAATAGTAATAATAATAATAATAATAGTACTTTATTGCACGAACACAGAACCAGGTACAGACACGGGTTCATCAAAGCCATATATAGGGTTTGTATGATGAACACCACCTTGATGAGCATGGCGCTCATGAAGTAAATCAGAAAATCGCAAATGCTAACAAATTTTTTTTCCGGAGTACTTAGATGAAAGAAAGAGGTAATTTAGTATGATTACTCACACTATGTGACATCACATTACCGTCAAACGTAAAGCAGGAATACACAAAACATCAGCATTTTTTTCTCTCGATCGGTCTTGAGATCTTGGTCTTGAGAGTTGAAACACACTTGAGGGCTTTCTTTAATTTTTCCACCGACTCTATGTCATGTAAGTCTTCGTGAAGCTCGTTAAATATCTTTGGTTCATAAAAAGATCCTAGGCTTTCTCCTTAATGCGTTATTCTTCTGGGCACTTCAAACCGCTGATTGCTCCTGAAAGACCTAGACACATACTTGGGATTCTTAAAGGAACTGTCCCAGTAGTGCCTGGTGATAATGGTGTGCTTGAACAGGGTCTCAAAATCAGGCAACTGAAACGATTTAAACAAGTTGTCCCCTGCAAGAAACTCCGAGTCGTAAGCTACGCTTCTCAGCATACCTTTCAAGATACCATCAATCCTGGTATGTCATCGCCTGGGACAGTTTCCAAATAAAGTAATGCCATGCCTGAAAATACTGTATCCCAGTGTCTTCATAATAAGTATCCGAATTGACATCTGGACAAACACTTTAATAGAATACAATAGACAAGATACTCTTCTCATTATTTTGCAAATATTTGCCATCTGCGTGTTCTAGGATAAATCAGAATCGAACACATTTCCCATGAAGTTAACATCAGAAACATATGCAACAGAAAAATATGTACAATCGGCACAACATGACGTATGCAAACTCAAGGGCCTATACAGGCAAACACTCCTCAGCGGGTTTGAAAAAGAGACAAGTTTAGTTTTTGAGCAATTGATATTAATAAGGCTTGACGCAAATTAATCCAACAGGTGTATAGCGTCATCCTGCAGCATATCTATCCGGGTACTATACTGCATTTGGCGAGATAAAAGCAGGGTGTCATCCGCGTACTGATAAAGGGTACAGTTATGAATACAAAATTGCACGTCGTTAACATAAATGTTAAATAATAGAGGTGACAGAACAGAACCCTGCGGCACTCCGGCTCTCAGCCAAGCCCTCGAACTTTTTCTGACGTCAACCAAAGTCATCTGAGACCGGTTAGCTAAAAAGTTAGTATGAAGTGAAAGAAATGGACCTCTGAAGCCATAAAGATTCAGTTTTTGAAGCAGTATATAATGACTAACTGTTTCGAACGTCTTGGGTACACCAAGAAAGAGAGCACAGGAGATTTAATTATTGTCAAAAGTGGTGTTCAACACGTCCGATAGCTCTTCCAGTCAGGCACGTAGCCAGGATTTTGTTTCGGGGGGGGGGGGGGCGCCCATGACAAGATGCTGTATGAGGCGGAGGGGGAGAGGAGGTCTCAGCAAAATCGAAGATTTCGGGGGAGGGGGCCCGGGCCCCATGGGCCGCCCCCTGGCTACGTGCCTGCTTCCAGTAGAGGCTGTGTGCTGCGACCCTTGCCAAAACCGCATTGGCTGGATGACATAAGGTTATGCTTCTCAAAAAATGAGGTCATGACGTTCAACATATGCTTCTCCAAAATATTTGGACAAGATGGCAAGATTGATATTGAATGATAACTTTCAAATTTGCCTCTAGCCCCACCCCTGAATAGCGGCTTAACCGTTGCAGTCTTTAGGTTGACCGGTATGCAACTATAAGTTAGTATTTCGTTTAGAATAATGTGTAGCATATTACACAAGGCGTCAAAGTTTCTTCGGAGCTCACCCATTCCAATGTTGTCGCCACCGGCCGGTTTGTTGGAGCTGAGGCCAGACATTAAAGAATGCAACTCCTGCCTGTCAAAGCACGGAAGGAAAGCAGACGGAGCTACGCTTTTCTTCAATGTTAGGGTTCTTTCCTCTTGGTCTTTGACAACTCCCGCAAACAAAGCGAAATCAGCATTAAAGTCGTTTGCAAGTGAGAATGCATCGCGTCCAAAACAGATTTCCAATTCGGAGGTTGCCCGGAATGCCTCTGATTTCGTTTATAAGACTCCATGTCTTGGCAAAGTCACGAGATGATTGAAGAAATTTATTTTTGTAATGTCTTCTTCTAGCCGAACGCAGCATGGCGTTGGCATGGTTTCTGGTTATCTTAAAGTCTTGTCTTAGCTCTTTACTCTTTGGATTTTTCCTGCTGCGAGCCCATCCCAGCTCCTTTTGCTTGACTGCTGCCAAACTGCCAGCATCCAACCGGGGAAGGTGAGATTTTCTTTTTCGAACTCTAACCTCTTTTATGCAATTCAGCTTTAAAGAATTTAGAACTTCAGTAAACCTGTCATAAAGTTGGGATGTACTTGACGAGCCAACAAGATACTCCCAGCGGTAACACCCCATGAGCTCATCATAACGTTTCCAATCAATTATAGTGATTGTTCCTCGGGGTTGGGAGCGCTCCGGAAGATTCTCCCCAAGTACACAACGACACTCAACAAAGAAATGGTCCACCAATTTGTGGCCAATCACGGCTGATCTGATTAAAGCGTCAGGCGCTCTTATGTTTAAATGATCTATACAGTTTCACGCCAACTTGTTCAAAAGATGCTCCTCTCCTGTGGCCGAGTCAATCAGGCAGTCAACCCCGAATTTCGCAAATAAATTTGAGTAATCCATCACGTGGCTTTTAGAAAGCGCCAGCGTATCAATGTTAATATCTCCCGTCACGCATAAACAACGTTCAGTTTCCAGGCCCTTGAGTGCCGTCCGGAGCTCACGAATAAAGCTGACACTGCTTTCCGATGGTGGTCTGTACAGAGCAAGCAGAAAGAAACTGCATTGTGAGTTTGTTATTTTTAGAGTTAAGTATTCCGCTGCTTCAAACGTGAGATCCCGGCGTTCTGCCTGCCACCCATTTTTTTTTCGCGAATACGGCTATACCGCTTTCTCTTCTGCCGTGTCGTGTGAAACAAAATTGATTAAAACCATCGAGATGATAACATTCAGTTGATCCCTCATAAGCGTTAATTTCCGGTATAGTACAAACACATCAACGTCGGCGATGACATATCTTATCAAAAAATATAACTGGTCCCATTATTTTCTAACGGTGCGAATATTTATGTGTACCACAGTGTATGTAACGCCGTTGCTAGGTGCGAAACTACTTTGAAGGCTCGAAAAATCCGATAGCCTAGAAAAAGAAAACTGAGACGAAGCCATCAAGTTACACCATTTTCTCCAGGTCAGCGTGTCGGTAGATTCGAATGGGACGGCCTATCTTGTCTCTCTTCGCGAAGATGTTTCCGCACTTCACCCACACAAATTCGAAGTTCATTTCTCTTGCGCGGGAACGGGTCATCCAGATGAGCTCTAGGTTGAGCCTAGTGACGTTACCATTGAAAAACAGACGCAGAAACGTTGACCCCTGGCTTAGAGCGTACAACCTATCACGTGTTGCTATTTATTTGTTTTTGCTGCCAACCGATTGGAACCTAACCAACATTGGTGTGGTCCCGTTTTTTCCGCTCGGAAGCCGGTGTACAAAATAATAATAATAATCAATCAATCATTCAATGTATATTATAGTGCCCAGGAACAACCTTGCGGTCTTGATACTGGCACACTGGACTCGAAAATGAATACATAAAACAAACAAATACAGAAGAGCAATGCACTATACAGTAACTGAATATAACCATGCACGACATACACTGAGATGAATGATAACAAAATACAATTTCTAGGTTTTGTTGACAAGGAAGAGGAATTGCAGTAATGTAAAAAGTTTGAGAGGCGCTCAAATCCTATACTATACGAAGCCGTAGCACAAGGACAGACCCAACAATGTCTGTGCTCTCCGAAATCAATCTTAAAGTGAACCACAATCATTATTCACCCGCCGGACAGGTCTTCAATAGTAATAACAAATGCCCTGCAGCACGAGTTAAAGATATCCAGTTTCTCAAAGTACTGGTTATAACACTCAGTCAGTCGGGGCAGTCTAATAATTGGGCTTAAAAGACTAAATTTTTTGGAAATATAAAAGCATGATTGATTCCGAGTAGGCACACGTGGAACCCTAAGGCACACTTCAGAGAAGAGGCTTGGTGATTTAATCGACTCATGCAACGTTTTAAACAAAAACAGTAGGTCCGCCTTTTGCCGACGCCAGTGCAGGCTCAGCAAGTCAACACGCTCTAACGTTGCGTCATAAGTTGAACAATAAACATCTTTTATAAGGTAGCGATGTTTAAGGGTGGATATAAACGTTTTCTGAACTCGTTCGATTTCCAATGAGTTGGATTTTGAGATTCCGTTCCACTCAACTAAAGCATATTCTAACTGGGGCATGCACAACGAGCGGTACAACGTGAGAAACGCAGAAAGATGCTTGAAGTCCCTCATTAAGCGAGAGGCAACAGCCAGCGTGCCCAGAGACAAGTTAACGAGCCTAGTTACGTTGGCTAGGATCGAACATAACTCCCAGATCTTTTATTGCACATACCCGGGAAAGTGGATCACCAAGAATACTATATGCGAAAAATGTATTTTGTGCATTCCGAGTAAATGTTATAACCTTGGTTTTAGCGCGGTTGAAGTGAAGATAATTGGCTGAGCACCACCTAAAGAAAGAACATGCATCTTCTTGAAGCCTAACGCAATCATTTAAAGTAACTATTTCTTTGTAAATTTTATTGTCATCGGCGTATTGCAGGAACGAAGAATTAGGAAAAGCATCAGAGACGTCATTTACAAAAGTTGTGAACAGGAGCGGTCCTTGGACGGATCCCCGAGGAACGCCAGAACTTGCCCCGTACAATGAAAAGGTCATATTGTTGACTCGAACGTACGCTTTTCTGTTTGACAAAAAGTTCTGAAACCAGTCGTATACTGTGCCACAAACCCCGTAGGCGGAAAGCTTTGACAAAAGGATCTTACGATTAACAACGTCAAATGCCTTGCTAGGTCAAAGTAGACCACGTCTAGCTGACCTCTGTTGCAGACTCCCTGGGATGCCGTAGACATAGAACTTACACGATTTGTAGACGTTGATCTGCCGGTCATAAACCCATGCTGATTAGGGAGGGTCAAGTTTTGAAATTCGAAAGACAAGAATTGATGAATGACTGCTTCAAAGAGTTTGGAAAATGAGGAGAGAAGGGAAGTCGGTCCATAGTTGAGAACATCACCTTTCTATCCCGACTTCAGAACCGGAACGACCATGGCAATCTTCCACGTTTCGGGGAATACTCCTGACCTCAATGAGTTGTTAAATATTGCACATAGTGTAGGTGTGAGTATATCATGAAAAGTTTTGAGAATTGCAGTTGGTATACCATCGTGCCCTACAGATAGCGTGGCTTTCATTTTCTTAATACTTAGCTCTACACATTCCTCGTCGTCTCGACATTAATGTGACTTAGTAGGTCACCGAATTCATTCAAGTGAGGCAATGTGGCGGTGAAGTAGACGGTGATGTCTTTGTAGGCTGAACTAAAATGATTTGCAAATAGCTCGGGCACGCACTCCGCATCGCCTTCATGGTGATCCAAAACTATTGCCAATCCGATATCCTTCCCGGAACGTGATCTAGTGTACCTACAAAATTTGTTAGGATTTTTGACAAGGTCAGATTCCACTGAGTCTAGATACGCCAGGTGGTCACGGTTTAACATTATCTTACATTTCTTTCGGCAACTCTTGAATTCTGCCTCCCACTTTGGGAGACCACTTTTCTTAAACTTTCTGTGCAAGAAGTCTTTCTTTTTTAGTAGCGTTTTTAGTTCATTAGAAAACCAATTAGGAAAGCGAGGTTTCTTTAAAGATCGTAATGGGATGAATCTGTATGGCCTCTTGAATTAATATCGTAAAGAGTATACCTGCTCATTTACATCAGAGGATTCTAAGACCGGAGACCAATCAACACTCGATAGGTGGTGGAACATCCCGATGTAGTCTCCTGATGAAAAATTGTACAAGATGCGTGGAGGAGAAGCCTCAATAGGAGTGCGAATCAAGGAATTACCAAAAGAAAGCACTAAATCAGGGGCAGGATGATACTTATCCAGAGGAACCATATGGACTTCACTTCGGGCTACACGCACGCAGTCCATGTTTGAGAGACATAAATCTAAAGCATTACCTCGGTGGTAAAGAGTATCGTTGTGTTGTGCAAAATCTAAAAAGAAACAAAGTTTAGGAGGTCGTTGCCTTGCTGCTTGCAATAACAGTTGTCAGTAGAAAGGTTGAACTGCGTCCAGTTGATGCCTGGAGCATTAAAATCACCTAACACTAAGACATTATACCCGTGTAACTCGTTTACGGTGTTCTCTATGCTAGCGAGACACGTGCGAAAGTTGTCCGGCGTCGCTTGCGGAGGCAGGTAAAATAGGCCAATAAAAGGCGTACTTTCTTTGCACACTCAATTTCTACCCATAAACTCTCGGGAAACTTTTCTAAATCTTCGCGTCTTTTCTAGCGGAAACGCCTGTCAACGGCTACTAACACGCCGCCTCCATTTGTATCACGCGTGGCCAAGTCGCGGTCACGCCGGTGCATCACAAAAGAAGGTGGAAAGTGATCGGAGGACCCAATGTCACAGGCACAGCATAACCAAGTTTCCGTTAAACAAAATATAGAATTATTGGATAGGGTAACGTTAGAAAAAAAACATTCGGTTTTAATGCGTAATCCGCGGAAGTTTTAATAAAATAAATCAACGTGACTCATCAACCTTCGTCGGTCGCGGGAGTGCCCTCTGAGACATGGAGAAGGCCTTGTCGAAGGGTGCCTCTGAAAGTTTTGAAGAGGCAGGATTTCGGTCACACGGCAGGGTCAGCAAGTTTCACAAAATCCTCGGCAGCCATGTACACGTGGAAGGAAACGTATGAGCCGTGCCGAGTCTTCAGACGCCGTCACTCCAGATTATCGAGCCCGACGGAATAACAATAATAATAATAATAATAATATAATAATAATAATAATAATAATAATAATAATAATAATAATAATAATAATAATAATAATAATAAAATTAATAATAATAATAATAATAACAATAATACATTTATTTACGCTGGGTTAGTTCAAAAGGGAAGAAGGCAGGTTTGTCTAAGCCAACAAGGGCTTGTGGGACTGAACCTTAAAGATTACAGTGATTCACAGGAAAGCTCCAGAAAATAATACGAAAAAAGACAAAAACACAAGACAATAAGAAATCACCAGTTCAGAGTCACACTTCATCAAAAGTCAAATTTCAAAGGATCAAGTTCTTGTCCAGCAGATTAACAGACAGTATTAGAAAATGAGCACGAACGTGTATTGCACAGAAGCTAAAGTAGTTACTCGTATAGCTAGACGTTAGAGTGCGCCACTCCACATACAAATAAATTAGAACAATTATTGATAGACACGAAGATAGTTTCTGCACGAAGCAATAAAATATCACGTAACAATATAGTTAATGATCATATAGTTATAATAACAATAATAATAATAATAATAATAATAATAATAATAATAATAATAATAATAATAATAATAATAATAATAATAATAATAATAATAATAATAATAATAATAATAATAATAATGTTTATTGTCACAGCAGGTATCAGTACACAAGAGACAGGTTCGTCTAAGCCGTTATAGGCTTGTACGACTGAACCGGGCAAGTCGGACAGGCAACAAACGAGAACCATAATCATTTACACATACAAGAAAGCTTTCAATAAACAACCCCGAAACAAAACAAATCACAACAACAAGAACAGCAACAAAGAAAAAAAATTAAAATTAACAATTAAAAAATGCGAGGATTAGCATGACGCAATTTAGCTTTCGGAAATATTTGAACGAAGCCATTTTTTTAACATTGCCTTGCCAGTAATACTGTATATATCCTCAGGAAGAGCATTAAAGACCTCTGAAACATAAGAACGGCGCAGTCTTTTCCCATATCTAGTCACACATCTCTCTACATTAAAGCGAGGAGAAACACGAAGAAGGCGTGCAGGCTTATGAAGCGTTTTAAAATTGTCATTCCAAAAGTGTCGGAGCACTACTGTTTCTTTAAATAAATGAAGCAATGAAGGCATCTGCATGTCAGTAAACAAATTTTCACTGGATGAGAAAGTAGAATTGTATGCAACACTACGCAAGATTCCTTTCAGAATACTATCAATTTTAACCCGCCAGGACGCTGTGCAAAATGCATGAATCGTAACTCCGTATCTCAAAACGCTGTAAACAAGTGCATGGACAATAATTTTTTTAACAGTGAAAGGTACAAACACTTTCATATTATACATCATGCAAGCCACTTTTCTTAGAGCCCCACATACGTGAGCCATGTGTTTATTCCAAGACATGTCAAATTCAAAAATGAGTCCCATATATCTAGTTGAGTCTACCCAGGGTACAGGAGCACAAAAGCAGGGTTTACAAGCAGAACTGTGCAGGCAAAAAGGAACATTAAAGAAACCCGGTTTTAAAGGATTTCTAAAACAAATAAGTTGGGTTTTTAGGGGTTGACCTTTATGCGATTAGAACTATACCAATCCATTAGGTGGACAACATTTGATTGCAAAATGTTTACAGCTTTGGAAAAGTCTACATGACGTGAAACAAGTAAAGTATCATCCGCATATTGAAATAATCTACACCCATAAAGAACAGATTCCAAGTCATTAACATAAACTATTAAAAAGCAAAGGAGACAGCACCGATCCCTGAGGAACACCGGCTTGTAAAAACTGCGAGGTACTGTGTACTTGCTGACAGAGACGACCTGTGATCTTCTGTCCAACAGACTTCGCTAACAATGAATGAAAAGGACCACGGCTCGCTAACAACAATGAAAAGGACCAATAATAATAATAATAATAATAATAAATCTATTTGTGAAGGAAGAGCATAATCAAGGCACAGTGCAGGTTCGCCAAAGCCATCATGGGCTTGTGCGGCAAAACCAGCTATGTAATTGAATAAAAATAAAAGAATCAGTTCTAGATAAAAAAAGCAGAATTATCACTAGGTTTTTACAGCAGTTCCAACTGCATACTAACACCCCCCTCCCCTCAAAAAAAAAAAATCTTTAAGTCAGAAAATTATTTAAAAAAAACAAACACACAACACACACACACACACATATGGCACTGGCGTCACTTTTCGCCATTGTTTGCCATTGAAAGTAGTAGAAATTCTTGTCCAGTTCTTGTGACACTGAAGATCTTGATGACTTCCTTTGTTGTCATATAATATTAATAAAAAATAACTCATAAAACAATTAAAAAAAAACACACTTCTTAAAAAAAATGTTGGGAAGAAAAACTGATTATGAAATATTCACAAGGGTTCGTCGGTCATATCAATATGTCGAAGCGCTCTTCTGAGCTTTTTTCTTGAGGTAAAGTCACATAAGCTGGGAGGTAGGGAATTAAAAATTTGAGGTACATAAACTGACCGCATGTTCTTACCATAGCGTGTATAGTAAGAGGGAACAAGAAACTTTGATAGTTTTCGTAATTGTCTCATATTCGGACGAAGAGTTTTAAAATCATCCTTCCAGTAGTGTTCAAGCACGACTGATTCAAGAAACAAAGATTGCAGATTTGGCATGGACAAAGCCTTAAAAAGATCGTGATCTGAGGATGCAGGTTTATACTGAACATTCCGTAAGATTCCTTTTAGAATTGTATTTATCTTGGCCTGCCACAATCCAGAGCATTGGCCAAAGACTGTTACGCCGTATCGGAGTGTACCATAAGCTAACGAGTGAGCTATAAGCTTCCTGAGATTAAAAGGTAGAAATGTCTTGATATGATATAATAAGCAGGAAACGCTTCTTAATTTGGAACAGAGTTTTGATAGGTGTGAGTTCCAGGAGAGATCTGAATCGAACGTGATTCCTAGGTACTTCACAGTGTATGAACAAAAAATAGGGACACATTGGCATGGGACACAGTGAGACGTATGCAGCAACAGAGGAATATTTAGGTCAATAACTTTAAGGGGGTTGTGAAAACAAACGAGCTTAGTTTTCGAAATATTTATATTAATTAGATTATTCGCAAACCAGTTCATTAGCTCTGAGGCACAGTCTTGGAGCAAACCCATTGCTCTGGCATATGAGATATGGCTCGTCAGCAAAAGAGTATCGTCCGCGTATTGATAAATGGTACAGTTTGAAACAGATAAACTCATGTCATTAACATAAATATTGAAAAGCAATGGTGAAAGAACTGAACCTTGTGGAACCCCCGCTTTTAAGGAAACTTTTATGCTCTGCATGCCATTGATGGAAACAAGCTGCGATCGACCTTGGAGAAAATTGTTTAACAGAGATAAGAATGGTCCCCGGAAACCGATAAAGGAAAGTTTTTGAAGCAAAATAGAATGGCACACCGTGTCAAATGCCTTACTGACATCTAGAAAACATGCGCAGATAAATAAGTTGTGATCAAAACCAAAATTTAAATCGTCTGATAGTGCTTCAAGAAGAGGTTGTGTCCCACGTCCCGGCACAAAACCATATTGGGATTGCGATATTATGTCATATTTTTCGATATAAGAAGACATAATTATATAAATATACTTTTCCAAGATTTGAGCAAGACACGGAAGAATAGATATTGGTCGGTAGTTTTCAACCCGGTCACGTTTGCCTCCCTTGAAGAGAGGTTTAACAATGGAGGTTTTTAATCCTGAAGGAATGACACCGGACTCTATTATTCCGTTAAACATGAGTAGAAGAGTGTATTGTATGTGCCTAAAATTTCTTCGAGATGTCGCTAGAGGTGAATTCCGTCATACCCTGGTGATTTTCTAGGTTTGAGACTTATTATTATAGACTCCAGATGATCATTGTCATGGAGTGGAAGAAATGCAGAAGCTGATTTGGAGTGTGGTAAAAGACTGGGCGGCGTTGGACTTCGTCTGGCTTTGCCTGGAAATATGGCGAAGAAGTTATTAAAGGTATTCGCCGTAGCAAGGGAATCGGGTCCAAAAAATTCGCTAAAAGTGTCAGCTTATAAACCAGGGGGTTAATAATAAAATGAAATAATAATAATAACAATATTTATTCCGCTTTCATGTTTGTTTTCGATATTTTCGGGCCCGTCAAAGCCAAAGAAGGCTTGTGGGACGTGGCCCGGAAGAGGTAGTAAGTGATTATATACATTTGGTTAACAAACTAACACCGATAAACAATCATAGTTGTCCGTGGTGGGGGAGGGGAGGCGGCGGGCAGTCAGTCACTTTGTACATGGCACGGATAGAGATAGTAAATCACAGTGGACCGGTAGAAACATTATAGACATATGTACAGGTACATGTAGAGATACACACAAAGCATACATATAGATATGTACATGCCACTGACAGAGATAGTCAATCACAGTCGACCGCTAGAAACACTTATAGAGATATATACAGGTAAAATAAAAAGGTTCTGACAAGGTTGTCAAGAAAAAAGGTAAGGAAACATTAACGAGTACTTAAGGTATAGTCCAATCAATTAGGAATTTTTTTAGTTGCCTTTTCGAGGTAAGCGTAAAAATGTCATCAGGAAGCGAATTAAATATTTTCGGGACATAAATATCACGAGTAGCTTGTCCGTAGCGAGTATAAGAACGAGGTACAACATAGCGAGGACTATCTCTTAGAACTCGGGAGGACACGAATGTTTTTTGAAATCATCCATCCAAAAGTGGCGCAAAATTACTGAATTCACGAACAACTTTTGGAAGGAAGGTAAACCAAGATACTCAAAGATACTTCCGCATTCTGTCAAATCGCAGTTATATGCCACGCTCTTCAGTAAGTTCCGCAGAATATTATTGATGCGTACTTGCCATCTTATGGAGCAATTGGAAAGAATAGTAATTCCATATCTTAAAACGCCGTATGCAAGACTGCTGGCAATAGCTCTGCGCACACCGATCGGAGCAAGATGTCTAATGGTGTACAAAAGCCAGGCAGTACTTCTGAGTTTGCTACAAATATAGGACAGGTGGGTGTTCCAAGCAAGGTCGCTGTCAAAATAAATTCCCAGGTATTTAACTGAATTGACATAAGAAACCGCCGTACAGGAACAAGAAGCACAATCAGAGGTATGAATGAACAGAGGAATGTTTGTCACAGTTTGTTTTAAGGGATTTCTAAAGCATACTAAACTAGTTTTTGAGGCGTTAACTTTGATACGGTTGTCACGAAACCAGTTCATAGCAGTGAAAACAGCTTGTTGTAGTATTTGTACGGCTGATGTGTAGTTGGTGTGACACGCGACTAAAACTGTATCATCCGCATATTGAAATATATGACAATTTAAGATGTTTTCTTCAAGATCATTCACATAAATATTAAACAATAAGGGGGAGATTATGGAACCTTGTGGAACGCCACATGTCAGAGACACCTGTGTGCTCATGTTTAGACCTCCCAGAGCAACAACCTGGGAACGATTAGAGAGATAATTTGTAAGAAGTGTGTGAAAGTTGCCACGAAATCCCAGCTTGTGCAATTTCTGAAGCAATATACTGTGGTCGACCGAGTCAAAAGCTTTAGAAATATCTAAAAATAGAGCGCAACTGTATAGATTATTGTCAAAAGCAGAATGGAGGAGGTCGGAAAATTCTTCTAACAGTGAAACAGTTCCAAGACCTTGTACAAAACCAAATTGTCTCGGTGAAATTACTGAGAACTTGTTGAGGAATCCTGACATAGTTATTAGCAAGTGCTTTTCCAGAAGCTGACCTATGACAGGCAATATGGAGATCGGTCGATAGTTTTCATATTTGTCTTTTTGACCCTTTTTGAAAAAAGGTTTAACAAGTGCTGTTTTTAAGGTTCTTGGAATTACACCGGTCGTTATGAAACCGTTTAGCATGAATAACAGAACAGTAGTTAAAGCCGCAAAATTGTGTCGTAGAATTCTGATCGATATGCCATCAATTCCGTTTGGTTTCGTTTCTTTGAAGCTAAACACCAGAGAATGCAGGTCAACATCAGTGATGGTTGGTAAAAGTGCTGATTCACAAATTGAATTATTTAGGCTGCAAACGCCGAGAGAAGCCTCAGATGTTACTCGTGATGTGCTCGCAAAATAATTGTTGAATGAATTTGCAACTAGCTGGGGATCGTCTTTAAAGTACTGCAAGGGAGACTCTGGATGTGTGGTTTTTCCACGCAGTTGGTTGACGATGGACCACGTCTGTTTGGGGTTGTTTGCGGCTTTGTCAAACTGTCCTCTAAAATAGCGCCGTTTTGAAGCGCGTATCAGCGCACACACTTTATTTCTTTCTATCTTAAATTCGAGGTGGAGCGCGCTATTGTTCGGGGCACGCTTGGATCGTCTCCACAACAGGTCTTTGTATTCGATTGCTTTAATAATATCTGGGGTTATCCAGTGGCTTTCCTTTTTTCTTTTCCTAAAACAAATTGGACGCTTCGCCTCATTTTTGAAAAACTGGATTTGTTCGCAAAATTTCTTGTACACTTGACAAGCGTCGTTTGAGTCAAGTAACGATGACCAAGTGAAAGATTTTATAGACAGGTCAAGTTTCCGGTGATCTACGATCCAAGCGTCAGTCGTTTTATCTTCGCCTGGAAACTTTTGCGTAACATGACGGGACAACAAGGGTGTCCACTGACATGCTGTAAAATAATGGTCTGCCAGTTTTTGAATGATTACGCAGGATTGAATATTAAAACTTGGACCACGCACGTTTATGTGATCAAGGCACGATGCAACTAGTGATCCATTTAAAAACTCTTCCCTTGTTGGAGCCTGAATGCTGCATTCAATACCATGAGAATAAAAAAGTGTAAGGTAATCAATTACTACTGGTTTGAATGAGGCTAATGTATCTATGTTAAAATCTCCCACCACACACACCTGTTGTTCTAACGTCCATGACGATACGACGTTTTCAAGTTCTAGAATAAAATTAGAAGCACTGTTGGACGGAGGGCGATAGACTGCCATTAGCAAGAACGAGGCATGTTCCGTGATTATCCGCAAAGCGACACATTCAGCATAAACGAAGGAAATGTCCAATCGGGATGTGGTGTATACGTCTCTAACAAAAACTGCAATTCCGCCACCTCGTCTGTCGGGGCGTGTATAGCAGAAAGAACGATATCCAGGCAAAACAAAAAGCTCCAGCGACTCTGAGGGAGTATTAATTTCTGTTAGAACAAAAGCGTCAATTACGTCGTTTAAGTTTAGAGCAATCATCAAAAACTCATCCCAGTATTTTCTTATACTACGAATGTTCAAGTTGAGCAGTCCAAATGAATTCCCAGAGGTATGGTTAAAACAAGCTTTGAATGCGCATACATCGGGAAAGGTGAAAAAAGTGGAACCCATGAGCTCACTTGATCTTGTCTAAATCGCTCTTTCTGGCTATATGAATAACTGTTGTTCCCTCAGACTTTTTGACGAGGATTCTACCTTCCTTAGTCCAAACAAATTTAAAATTCACTTCGCGTGCCTTCCCTTTCGCTAGCCAGAAAAGTTCCCGCTTTGCTTGTGTTAAGTTTTCATTGAAGAACATTTTTGGCAGTGCGTCGTTCTCAGAAAGGGCGCGCAGTTTTTTTCTAGCTGCAAACCATCGCTGCCTGATTGCGACATGGTTGAACTTTACCAGGATTTTTGGGATCCTGGTAAAGCACGAGAGCACCTTCAGAAAGCGGCGAAGGTAGTAATCACCAGTGAGACTACACCGCCGACAGTGCCGTGACGATGGCTTTAGGGTCCCTGTTTCAACCGTAGAATTCGGTTGTGGGGGATGATGACATGCACGTCGTGTCCTCGGTGCGTGTCAGTCGATGGGGCCTTGGCCGGTCTCAGCTGGCGGCAGCAGGATGCGAAGAGGAAGCGATCGGTACCAAGCTGAGGAAAT
>JAZHYW010015733.1:0-69979 GCA_037355805.1 Ixodes ricinus
TTCAAAGTGATGACTACAGGGTGTCACAAAAGAAAATTTACACTGTCTTTTTTACCGAAAAAATAAACTAGGCATCGCCGAACGCTCATTCTCTGCCCAAAGGTAGAGCTAGAGGTCACAACCAGATGCCAAAGTTTCAGCCCGATCCGATAACTTAATCAAAAGTTAAAAGTGATTTTCTGAAAATTTCAATGGGAAAATAGAGCCCATTTTTGCCCGTTTTCGGTTTCTGGTGCCATAGAGCCCCATGTGTTCGAAAACTCCGTCGGCCGCCATTTTCCCATAGAAATTTTCAGAAAATCACTTATAACTTTTGATTAAGTTATCGAATCGGGCTGAAACTTTGGCATCTGGTTGTGACCTCTAGGGCTACCTGTGGGCGGAGAATGAGCGTTCGGCAATGCCTAGTTTATTTTTGAGGTAAAAAAAGACCGTGTAAATTTTCTTTTGTGACACCCTGTACTTGGTAACTGATAAGTGGTTTCTTTATAAGGATGTAGAACAGTGGACTGAGGACGACAGACGAGGTGTTTCACAGGAGGGAACACCAATGTTGCAGTCAAGTGAAGGGGAAGGTTCGATACAGTGGCGTACCAACTTGTTTTTGAGTAGGGGGGGGGGCAGACCAGACCCCCCGCCCTCCCAGGACCGGGGGCGGTGCCCTTGGTATCTCTTGGGCGCCGCCGGCCAGTTTTTTCCGTGCCCAGTGGCGGTTGTTTCAGTATTTTGTATTTTGAAGCACGGTGCCGTTCGCTTCAAGCAAAATGGCAGCCTTGTTTTCCACCCAGCCTAACCCGGCCTAGCAACACATGCCGTCGGTCAAGGAGGATAGAAGGGTAGGAGAGGGCATGACGTCAGCCGCGTAGCCTCCACAAGCCATGCTCCCTTGACGCCTCGCCTTTCTCATTTCTCTCCCTACCCTCCTCACTTATCAGCCCAACATGACCACATCATGTGACTGTAGCTAGCCTTCGATCTGATAACACCAACCGGACGGAGCGCGTGCAAGCCTGCAAGGAATCCTCCTACAATCAACCATCCATCTCGCACGTGACAAGTCACGCGCACCAATAGCCAGAGAGATCTGTGGTCACGTTGGCCACAACATTGTTTGAACTTTTTATGACTAGACTTCACCAATATTGCAACGTGAACCCGCCTAGTACTTATAACCTCCTTGCAGTTGGTACTCTAGAACCGGAAAGCAAACAAAGGGTCCATTCTCTATAGTGCTTACTGGTGGCACTAACATTTGCAAAATCGTCCACTGACAGAGAGAGTACTTCCCCTATTTCAACTATAGCATCAATGTGTATTTTTGCAACAGGTCTACACTCTGTTTCACATCACGTCCCACCGCAGCGGATGCTACGAGCCACCTCAGCCAATCCAGCTCTGTGAATGTGGCATGTGATATGCTCTAAGCATGTCACCCTCTTTAAGGTCACGTAACATTCGCAGGGCCTTGAATTGGCTTCGGTGGCTTGTAGGTGGTGCAGTTGGCAATGATTGCCCTGCGGCAACGGTTGCCCTGTGGCCACTGTTGCAAGAGCGAACTGTGGTTGGAGCACAAAACTGTGAAGGTAGGCTTGTCAGTCATTAGCATAAGGGCTTGGGGAAAGTGATCTACGTGATTTTCCTCATTTACTGGCCCACCCTTCCATTGAGGCTTTTGAAGGGATGGGACGAAGATATGTTAAGCAAAATAGCTGTCAACTTAAGAAAGATATAACAACGTCAGCAATCGGGGCATGTTATGGACAAGAGGCTAAACCTATGAACCTACCACTACAAGCAATTTATGTTGATTTATATGGCAAAGAAACTGCCTCTGCTTGCCAAACATTTTCGCTGCATCCTTATTTTCAGAACGGGGCTGGTGTGCTGCAGCAATCAAATAACAGATAAAGAAATAAACTTTAAAAAGTTGAGGTGACAAGGGCACGCATCGACTGACCTCACTGAAGTGAACGCCGCTATCCTTCAGCATTCCGCTCCACTCTCGGCTGTTCGATGAAACCATGGCCTGCCTTGTGACTCCTGCAGAAAGTGTTGGTCTCCCGGTCATCCTTGATCTCTCCCGCAGAACCTCGGCACGGGCTGACTGTCCACCGATCCCGCGGGCTACTTTGCCTCGGGAGGATGACCGCCAACCCAGCGATCATGACCGACAGACGCTTAATCAACGCTAAAGAACGAATCGACTGAACCTCGACAGCCACGGCTGGTTTCAATAGGAAAAGGCCGAAGGTCTTTCCACAAGGAACCCGCCACGGAACCACGGAACCCCCAGCAATCAAAGCACGTGGTACGCCGAGTTTTGGGCGAAATACACAGGCAATCGGAATCTCGCAAAAGAAATACATACGTGAAAAAATCAACAATACACCAAGAAGGGAAAACCAACGCTCAGAAACGTGGATTACCGACAAACAAAGTCGGATTTGCAAAGGTTACTGGAACACTCGGAGCCGGAGAATGTAAACAAAGGTCGATACGCGGGCAACGAAGTGATTCTCCCGCCGCTTGTCAAATGTAGCACGTGACGTCACACATAATAGTTATCTCAAATATCAATGATTATATCTAATATGATTTCGTTTCTACTAATTTAAAATCTATATAAATAAATTTAAATAAATATTTCACTCAATTTACATTGGCACGTGACCTTTTTCTTAATAGCCAATCAGAATTCTGGGTCTACCCAACGCTGGACGTTGCGTCGACCGGGTCGACGCAGACACTGCCTTAGATAAGAAGCTTTAAACTCCAAAAAAATAAACAGCAGCAATGTGACGTGTTGGGCTACTTGGTTTGAGGTGAACATCTTGGGAAGGAACGGCGGCAGAGAAACTTGGACAAGAGTATGTCGTGTATGTTTCTTTACTCTTGTCAAACTCTTGTCCGAGTTTCTTTGCCGCTGTTTGTTCCTAAAATGTTCCAAAAAAAATTTTTTCTGGGAATCTTTTTTTTTTTGAAAATCATGTTTTAAATTTTTTGAATTTGCAAAAAACCTATGTAGTAGTTAAGAAAGACATTGTGAAAAAACGGCTGCTTACCACAAAAATTTAGGTGGCCGCCTAATTACTTGATAACATGCCCTATCTTACACTACAATACAAACATTAAAAGACGCCATTTTGAGAACAAATAGAGCTCCAAAAAGAAAAAAAAAACATGAGATGTCTTTTTCTTTTTTTTTTAGTCAACTTGGATTTGGGTGATAGCTACAATACTTTTTTACTCTGTTCTCTTAAAACCAATAATTGAACTTCTCGTATTGAATTTTCAAAGTCTCGTTTTGTTACATTTTAATTAAATGACAAAATCTCCAGTTTATGCAGAAACGGCCATATTGAGAGCCATACAAATAAACGTGGGCAGCGGTGCCCGGAACTTTCGAAACAACCAAAAGTGCAATCCACGTCATCTGTTCAACATCAAAAATTTATAAAAGTACTTTTTGTTGTTGCTGCGAAATTATCTTTTTTAAAAACGAGCCTTCTCCGACCATGCATCCAGGCGCCCGCTTCGTAGGCGACGCACGCCGGCGTTCGCCAGCGAGGCGTCAACGGAGTGAGACTCCGCCGAAAGGTCTTCAACGCTTTCCTGAAAACACGTTTTAGTCGGTTGAAGGGGACGTTATCCTGACTCCCATGCATCCGTATCCTTTTTACGTTACCTAATGATACTGGCGTCTCAATTTTACTCTACTTCTGCTGCCGACAAACGCAGGCCTGCATCGTCCGTCTGCTTCCCGAGTTTGGGAATGCGTACTGCGCGTCGGCCTTGTCTGTCGTATGTCCAAATATAAAAACAATCCAGACCGGATAGCCTTTCACAGACGTGAAATGGTAACGGTGATGTCGCTCCCCATCGAACTTCAATGTATTTTGATGGAACATATAGTGTGTTACCAAAAACATTGTAATACAAAAGAAATCTTTTGCGGCGGACGTTTTATTCCTGAGGTCACGTACAGGAGCAGTATTATGCGCAGAGCATGTCGTATGCTTCTTGCGCAGGGGTTTAAATGATGTCAGAACGCCGAATTCTCATTGGCTGATTGGAAAAATAGTGGGTAGACCTCAAGGCATCTAGCATTGAGGTCTACCCACTATCCTATCAATCAAAGCCAATCAGCGCTCAGCGTCGTTCTGACGTCACCACAATTTCTACGCAAGAAGCAGACGACTTGCTCTGCGCATAGGCTCCGGAATACACTGGAGGCCAACAGAACATGTCTCGAGTTCTGAACCCACGAGTATTTTAGATGCGGAGCATCTTTTGCTCGGGTCTATGTCCCGCGGCCTTGTAGTCCGCACTCAGACTACGCACGCGCAACTCTCCTCCTTCCCTCTCTCCAACAGCTGCGCGTTACTCTCTCCGCTCTCTTCTCTACCAGCTGCGTACACTGCGCGTGCGTTCGCTTCTACTCACACCGCGCGCGCACGCGCAACTCTCCTCCTCTAGTCTCCTCTCCTTCAAGTGTGAAAAAAAAATAAACGGCGAGCGGCGTGCGTTCCAAGTTTCTCTGCCGCGAGCCGCGACGAAGGCTCGCGTAGGGGGTAACGCTAGGGTAAAGCCCCTTCATGTTTCAAAAGTAGGGCAATGTTCGTCGATGCACGAGGCGCGTGCGAGCGATGCGGCCCTTGGGAAGATCATGGCGGCACAGCGCAGCACTGGGCTAGATTTCAGAGGCCATGAATTTCCCAGAAGCGGCGCGCGGCACGTACCTCGAGCATTTCTACAACAATGAATGGCGCCACTTTTCCCAGGATAGAGGAACTTACGCTAGGAGCAGTCGGTGACGCCATCTCTCGACGTCAGCACGCAACTGACTCTTTCCTCGGAACCAACACGATGATCCGCATCACCCCATGGTTCCCCTCGGGAAGATGGTGTAATTTTTTTAGAGGAAGCGTGTTCGATAAGAGGTGGGAGTTACACGGGTGCCTGCCGTCTTCGCCATCTGGAGTGTCAGGTTCGGCGGACATTAGATTAGGTAATAACCGTCATGATAAGTGGGCTTGTTAAACGAATTTTTTATTACATTTTTAATTAACGTTTTCATGGCTAATGTTGCAAGTGTAGTATTGACGCCAAGTACTATCAGAGGCTCGACCAATTAACAGAATTTGCGAAAAGGTAAAATTTTCTTAGAGATTCATCAAAACGTTTTCGCGTTTGCACTCCCAATTCCGATATTGCGCGCAAAACGATTGCAACAAGCCCTGCCCACAGTGACGCTTAGAAGAGTGACGTAGTCATTTCCATGACGTCGTCACTATCTCGGCAGCGCGCCGCTTGGTGGATGCTCCAACCAACTTCAATACATCTATAGTTCTATCAAAGTATATATAAAAGTTCAATGGCGAAGCGACGGCACTGTTATCATTTTGCATCGGTGAAGAGCTGCCCGGTCTGAATTGTCTTTAAACATGAACATATCCGACAAGGCCGACGCGCAGTATGTATTCCCAAACTCGGGAAGCACACGATGAAGGCCTGCGCTTGTTGGCAGGTACCTGGACAGCAGTAGAGTAAAATGAAGACGCCAGTATCATCACGTAACGTAAAAAGGGTACGGTTGCATGGGAGTCAGGATAACGTCCACTTTAACTGAATAAAAGGTGCTTTCAGGAGAGCGGTGAGGACCTTGCGGCGGCTTCTCACATGCGCTGTTGACGCCTTGTTGGCGAATGCCAGCGAGCGTCGCCGACGGGGCGGGCGCCTGGAAGCATTGTCGGAGAGGCTCATCTTTAAAAAATATCTCACCGATGACCGATCTCACCAAGCGTTGGGCGCATGCGTAAAGCCGCCATGACTTTAGTTCACAGGGGCAGACGGCCGTGCACGCGAGGCTCGTGCCTTCTCGTGCCTACCGCGAGCTCCAGCGGTGCACGTGCAAAAGACTAAAGTTCCCTCGATGCACGGCAGCGGTGGCGTGTCAAACTGGCTGGTGAGATCGGTCTATTAAAAAACTTTCTCTCTCTCTCTCTCTTTTTTTTTTTTAATATGTTAAACAGATGAGGTGGATTTAACTTTTGGCTATTTCAAAAGTTCCGGGCACCGCTGCCCACATTACTTTTATGGCTCTCAATATGGCCGTTTCTGCATAAACTGGATATTTCGACATTTATTTAAAACGCAACAAAACGAGGCTTTGAAGCTGTTAGTCTTAAAGGGACAGACACCCCCCAAAAATTATTTTTCATTTTTTGCCAGGCGCTTCATTATGGTGTCGGAGGACTACCCAATTAATATTTTGCCACGAGTAGCGTATTTTTTTAATAAAGCCAGAAGACGCAACTGCTCGAAAACGAAACCGAAACCCGCGCGCGGAGGGTCGGAGGAATGGAGAGGAGAGAGTGGCGGAAGTCACGTGGCTACACCCTACCGTGCGCTTTTTTTTTCTTTTTTTTTCCCTCTGTGTAGCAGACGACATGCGGCGTTAGCGGGAACTGTTTGCGATTCTTTTAATAATAATAATAATAATACTTCATTCGCATTGATTCGATAGGGTATCCCAGGCACGCTGGGGGTGCAAAAAGGCATAGCTGCCCATGCCGGGGAGGCTTGCAACCCAACCTGGGACCCAGGAACTGCGCTACGCGGACTGAGTGTCACAAGTCTTCATGGCTACCACGTGCTGCTGCTTTGTGGCAACAGTTACCGCCGGACCTCACACGACTTTTCCCACCTGAAGACGACAATATCTTGTCCCTGGTAAAGGCTGCCCAGCGCCTGCACTAGCCTTCAACTTGAACTCTATAACCTTGCGCATGTGTAAATGCTCCGGGCCGCCAGAAGCACTGATGTGTAAAGGGTATGACGGAAGGCGCAATAAAATGATCCGGCCAATATCAGTTGGCTCGTGGTTGTTCCTTGACATAGTTCAGAACATGGAACTTCTGAGCACGAGTGAGCATTGAGGTGCCCGACCGATTACCACTTGGATGTCCGACGGCTGTCCACTGGAGATTCGCGGATCTTTAGTGAATGTCCACCGGATATCTGTGGTTGGTTGGCATTTACAAATGGTTTATGATCCACGGGCACCACCTGCAAGTGGTACCACCTGCAAGTGGTACCATTTGCAAGTGGTAGCATTTGCAAGTGGCACCATTTGCAAGTGGTACCATTTGCAAGTGGTACCACTTGCAAGTGGATTATGGAACCGGCCCCACTTGCTAGTGGTACCACTTGTAAGTGGTTCCACTTGCAAGTGGGGCCGGTTCCATAATCCACTTGCAAGTGGTCCCACTTTGAACTTTCACCTGGGTAAGCAGCGGCTGCAGGCGGCCAGTGCGGTGACAGAGGCGGGGCGCATCAATAAGCAGCTGGTGACCAGGGCTGAGAAGTCTGCAAAGGAGGCGCACGGAAGCGCCATGCATCCGGGAGGCAAGCGGTTGCCAGGACGCATGGTGAAGAAGAACAGCAGTCCTAATCTGACGATAGGGCAGGCGGCGGGCTCTAGGGAGTGCTGCGGCTATAAAATGTGTATGCTGCACGTCGCTGGACACTGGCGAGACACGACTGTAGGCGTACCGAATGGGGGAACCAGATTTCCGAACAGTACTCGAGTATGGGGAGAACGAGGGCTGTGTAGAGGCTACGGAATGCGTTTGGAGGCATGTTGAGCGAGGTGCGGGTAATGAAGCCCAGCATACGGCGAGACTTGGCGAGAGTGCGTTGGACGTGAGGAGAGAATGACAGGCGCCCATCAAACTCTACACCCAGGATGACACTTGAGGAGACCCTGCGGATCTCCACTTGGCCAACAGTGAGCCGAGGAGGAGGTTGTCGAGGGCGACACAACCCGGTTACAGTCATAGTCGTTGATGGCAGGGGCGGATCCAGAACTCCGTTTTGTTTTTTTGTTTTTTGTTTTTTTTTGGGGGGGGGGGGCGAAAATTTTGAGGGATACTATTCTCCCAATATTCTTTCTTGTGCAAGGGGGGTCCACCCATGTCAAATTGCCCTCCAAGGAGGGGGAGGGAGGGGGTCGACTTTGTTTGGGGGGGGGGGCGGTCGCCCCCGTCGCCTCCCCTTGGATCCGCCACTGGTTGATGGGCAGCTGGTGCTGCTGCGTCCACTGATAGCACTGGTCGAGATCAGACTGGAGGGATGCATAGTCGGGAAGGATTGCGGATTGGCTGCAAGAGTGAGATGTCATCTGCGTAGAGTATGGGGGTGCAGTGTAAAGAATCAGTGATGCTGTCTATGAACATGGTGAAGAGTGTGGGCCCAAGCACACTCCCCTGGGGTACACCAGCACGGACAACACTGGAAGCAGATTTGGCGCCACGGTAGACAACACGCTGCATTCTGTTATCCAGGAAAGATGCTAACCAGGCGAGCACAGTGCCTCGATATACCCTTAGCGTTAACACTGGCCAGGACAGAGGGGTGTGGAAGACGATCGAAGGCTCGAGAAAGGTCGAGCTGTACAAGCTCACAAGGTGTGCGGTTATCCAGGTGGGCACTCAGTGTGTGTACTAAGACACCCAGTGCAGTTTCACAGCTGCGGTTTTGGCGAAAGCCGTGTTGAGCAGGTGACAAAAGGTTGTTGTCGTCGAGATGGGAACGGATCTTCTTATTAAGGATACGCTCAAAAGTTATGTTTGTTCCGCTCGCTGTTCTGTACTCCAAGATGAGTTGTTTTGTACATTGAGGAGTTGGAGATGAGTAGTGAGTGCCCGCGGTTAATTTTCATGATCGGCTCCTGAAAAGAATACACCCAAGATGTTGCGTGAAGAGCTGGCTCACATCTCCTGCGTCCGAAAAAAAGTGGCATTGTGCGACAGAGTTTCCGAAAGATCAACGGGATCGGGACCAATGGCTGGCTGCAATTCCTGTAGAACATTTACGGGCACCGTCGGAAAGCGGACGCTACCTGATTTATATGCTCCTTGCATTTTGTGGAAAGTGATTTCATTGAGTTCGCAGGTGTCATAAAAGGAAATCCCATCCCCATTTAATTCAGCGACATTTCGTCCACAACATTTGTCTGTTAATTATTGTTTGTTTCTTCAGTGATAATTGTAAAAAGAAAGATATGTAAACATCTAAAAATGTTTGAAAAAGAAAAACAAAGAAAAAAGTGCCATCACCGGGAATAGAACCCGGTACTGCCGCGTCTGAAGCGGACGTCGTTCCCGCTGGAAAGTTGGAAAGTTTGCTGCCGATTTTCCTCCAGCAAAAGCACTCCTGGGTCGAGGTCGGGAAGCACCACGCATTGGCGACATTCGCACCTAGTAAAGAAATCGTACGCGTGCATATTCAACTCGAAGTAGACACGTCGTGCTTGAAGTTTGCGCGAGCGATGTCTTCAGCCACGAGAAGGAGCGACGGCTCGGCGACGTCTTCGTGCAAATCGGCTTGGTGGTCGGGCGTATCGTACGGGATGAATACCAATTCTTTTGATCAGTCCCAAATTTCTCTTTAAAGGCAGACAGAATTCGCCGGTACCGCGCGAACGACAGTTCTGAAGTAGAGGTCCGGCGCCCGTCGTCCGCTGCCATCGCCGTCCCCGCGAGTCCCACGATACGCGAAACGACGCACGCACAGAATGCTTCCGGTTCTCTGTGGAACTTTCTTTTTCAATCAACGTATTTGCAGCTTTTTAGAAGCCACAAAAAATGGGTTTCATATTTTTTCTATTTTTAGTATTGAGTGTGTGCCTTCAGTGACCAACGTGTCCACGCGTGCCCACTCGCGGCGTAAAGCGAGTTCGTTACGGCAGGCACTCCACGAGTGGTTGCACTCTCCGAGTTCGTTTCAGCGGCGGCATCCCACGCGTGCATGCACTCGCTGCCATAGGTCGGCATTTTAGAGCCCCTTCATTCACCATCACATCACGAACAAAATCACGTCTCCAAATTCATTCGCATTCACATCACAAGGTACTCCGACCTCCCAAAGTCACGGCCCTTCACATCCCGGCGTTCAACCGCGCCAAAACTTCATCCCCTTCACATCACGGCTTTCAAACTCCGCCGAGAATTCATCCCCATCACATCACCGCCACCTCCGAATTCACGGAGTCATTCACCATCACATCACCAATTCACGAAGTCATTCACCATCACCACGAATTCATCGGAATTCACCATCACATCATGAATTCATCCGAATTCACCATCACTTCACGAATTCATCCGAATTCACCATCACTTCACGAAGTCATCCGAATTCACCATCACATCATGAATTCATCCGAATTCACCAACACATCACGAATTCATCCGAATTCACCATCACTTCACGAATTGATCCGAATTCACCATCACTTCACGAAGTTATTCACCATCACGGTCCAACACGAATTCACCGGAATTCACCATCACATCATGAATTCCGCATAATTCACGAAGTCATTCAGGTTCATTCTGACTAAATTCGACTTCACGGCTGGTAGCCCTTCACGAGTTCGCAGTTCTTGCGGAATAGGACTGTGGCGCCTTTTTGTGTCAGCCACTTGAAACTAGGACCTGACTCCGTCAGGGAAGTGGGGTATTTCGAGTGCGCGAAACGCAAAGCACATTGATAGAGCGCCAACCCAGCCAATGCCGCGCTACGATCATGTCACGTGAATGTGCTCCGTGCGCCGCCGCGCGGAACCGGCAGGTCACGTGATATGGTCTCGGCGCCGGATTAGGTGCGCCTGCTCGTGACGTCGGCTTCGGCTTCGTCTCTTTTGAAACGATACATGGCTGCGCCGCGTAGACGAAGCGGCGCCTGCTGCTACTAGTGCCCGCCGCCTTGGCGCCGGCTCGCTGCCCCCTCGTAGTCGTATGTGAGAGCAGTGTTGGAACTAATGCGTTACAAGTAACGACGTTACTGGTAACGCGTTAGTTTCTTGACTAACGTACTAACGTACTCGTTAGAATCCCAAATGACTAACGAGTAAAGTAATGTCGTTATTATTTTAGGGAATCTCCTATGAAATTACGTTACCCGTTACTCGTTACTTTTGATTAAAAATGGCCGCATGATTGTTTGAAAACTAAATAATTTTTATTCTGTACACTACGTAAAAGTGACAAAAAAACACCAACAAAGCTATGTATAAGCGGCGTCATTTCAAACTCCTCCGGAAGACACTTTTAACGTTCCCACGACCGGGCCCAAAAGGCGCGAGATTATCGCTGCCCGGAACCCCTAAGCGTCCTTGCTAAGATCACCGTCGCCGTACCCTGAGCAGCCGTCTCGCTGGAAAGAGACATCCGTTCAGAAGACAACAGTCTGCCGCTGAGTGCAGACAATGCACTCGAGTGTCAAAGAGACCCCAAAAATATTTTTAATTGAAAATTTTCATTTTCAATTTAAAATTGCTGGGCAGCGCACAAGCCAAACGCCGCAGAGATCATTTGTCCATCTGCACCAAGATGGAAGCACAAGGTCGGCAAGAAGCTCACAGATTAGCGAGGAACTGCTCAGGCAGGCACGTAGCCAGGGGCGGCCCATGGGGCCCGGGCCACCCCTGAAATCTTCCATTTTGCTGGGACCTCCCTCTCCTCCCCCCCCCCCCCCCGAAACAAAATCCTGGCTACGTGCCTGCGCTCAGGACAACGGTGACATTGAATGTTACCTGTCAAATCATCTGTCAAAGCAAACGCCCGCCGCCCCTGCTCCCTCCTCCTTTGAAATTGCCACCACTAACTACCGCGGCCGCGCATCTCTCAGATCCAGAACAAAAACGAGGGTGAAAAAAACTAAACAAACAACAAATCAGCAGAGGAGGCTGCAACGGCACTGGGTAGTCTGGAAATATGATAGTTCACGGTATTACTTCCCATCACGAACTTATCAAGTTCACGAGCCACTCACATCACAAATTCATCGTGTTCACGAGCCATTCACCATCACGTCACGAATTCATTGAGTCATTCACATCACAATGAATTCTATTCAATTCACGAAGTCATTCACAATCACAACACATCATGAGTTCATTCAAATTCACGAAGTCATTCACCATCACATCACGACTTCATTCAACATCACATCACGAATTCATTCAAATTCACGAAGTCATTCACCATCACATCACGACTTCATTCAACATCACATCACGAATTCATTCAAATTCACGAACATCACATCACATCAATTCATTCAAATTCACGAATTCATTCACCATCACATCACAAATTCATTCAAATTCACAAAGTCATTCACCATCACATCATGATTTTTTTCAATTTCAAGAATTCATTCAGAGCCATTCAGATTCACGCCGTGAATGTGAATGAAGGTGAATGAGCGAGTTCATGAATGAATTTGCCGAGGTATGCACCCCATGTGCGTGCATGCACTCGCTGCACCGAGAAAATCGGGCGTGCGCCGAAATGCAATCCCGTCATGCCTCGCTCCGGCGAGGCCGGCGAGGAGCGGGAGCAGACGACGAGGGTTCGTCTGCTACGATGTGTCGCGGAACCGAAAGGGAAAAGAAGTAGATTTTCTGATAGAAATCGCGTCCCGCGGGCAACGGAATCAAACGCGAGCTTGAATTGTGAGCGTCTGCTATTTCATGAAGGAAGCAATTGACAACCCGTGCTTTATTTGCAGGTTTTAAGTCGCTCTGTTGCCGTACAGACGCTGAAATATACCAGTGTGTCAAGAAATGCTCAGAACAAACGCATCAGCGGCCCGCGAGATATTTATCACCATCCGTGTGCGGGTGAAAAATTGAACATTTGTCGACAAAACTCCCCCAGCAGAAACCTCTGACTGCCCAATAAGCATCAGAGAAAGCTAAACATAGTGACTTTACCCGAGGCTTGGGCAACATCATCATGTTTAACATTTACCTACGTCAGCTAACTTGCCCCGTCGTATTTTGTTCGAGAAAGCTCTCATTCTCGACGCCCTCACCAAGGCTAATATCTGATCCACCTGTAATGACGATCGAAATCGAAAGTCCCACGAAAAGTTTTGCTGGATATTCCAACAGACTTGTTTTAATCCGTACCATTTCAGTGGTTCACGCATAATACCATGCTCAAACGGATCAAGCTTCTGCTCGGACAGCATCATCAGTTTTCTTCAGTGTAAACGGTTATAAGAATTGAAAGATTGCAACCAGCTGCTTTGTAGACAGCTGGTTGCGGAAATTTACGCCGTCTGTAACTATCTCTACGACAGCCGAGTTGCTTGAAGTCATCGCAACTATAAACTACAGGTTGCAGCGACCAACGTTTGTAGATAAACGTTGGTAGCGACTGCACACTTGCATTCACACCCATCACTCCGAACAGAAAGGCGCTAGTTTCGGTTTGAGGTCGGTACCTTTTCTACAACATAGATGGCGGCAGCATCAGTCTTCTGCACTCGGTGCATTTGGCGAGTTCGTTTGAGTCCAGTTCTCCGTGCAACACTCTGCGAGTGCGATGCATTCTGGGAGAGAACTCGAACGGTGCCAGTGCGTGTGAAACGAACTCGCTATTAGAAAACGGCCCGTGACCACGGAAAAGAGAGTGAGCGAGACTCGAACCGGCCAGTTCTTGATCGGCGGTTTTCGGGCGGAAAGAAACCGAATTTCCGAGTCGCAAATTGTGTTTTGGGTAGTTGGGCTCTCATATGTCATGTACAACTAAAACTCGGCGACCATAAACACCCTGTCAGTGTCCCTTTAAGAGAACAAAGTAAAAAAAAAAACTATTGTAGCTAACACTCCTAATCCCAGTTGCACTGGCAAAACACATCCACACGGCGTCGATTCTTGGTCGTTATCCAAGCGTATGAAGGCACGGAGACGCAACTCGGCGTGCCAAGGAAGCTTTGAACACGCCGCGAGACCGGCGAAACTTGCTTTTTTACGAGTAGTGCCGTTTTGCTGCGGCACTGCGCTTTCATAAACATTTCCAGGTGTTCTCAACGGCAAGTATCACGCCTCACACGGGATCTTAAAGAGCGTCTTCGGCGAATGACGACGAACGAGAAAAAAACGTGTCTGACAGAACGCTACCACCGGCCTCTGCAACGCTGGCGAAACGGAAAAAAACGGCATGCAAGATGGCCGTCCGGTGGCCGGACTCGCGGAGCGGGGAAGCGCGATCCAGCAACAGACCCATTAAGCTAAATTACCCGCTATCAACGAGCATGCATTGCAGGGATTGGTGCAGTTCCACGCGCCGGCGCGCACGCCTTCCTCGGGTATGAAAGATCTGGAAGCAAATGACCGAAAAAAGCGGCGACGGAACGCGCGTGCAAGCATGGAATTTGTTTTAGGCATTCGCTTTAGATAAGCTGCTTCCTGATGCCAGCACGTCCGAGCGTGGAACACCAATCCCCTGCATTCTCCTTTGATGCCTGGGTAATTTAGTAGGTCTACAATGTCATTGCGATCAGTCGGGCCGCTTTCCTGTTTCCGTGACCTGCGAAACTGTATTGTTTCTTTCTGGTCTAAAAATACTGGAACAAAAACGCACTTCTATAAATGAGCGAAACGGCTCGCGCCACTTATATTTTGGTATTTCGACGAAAAAGAGGTCTTAGCGGCTCTGTCCAGTAGTAAGCCCAGGACCACGGTGGAAGATAGATCAGTGCCCAGGACCACGATGCCCAGGACCAAAGACTTCACATCTTGCGCGCTTTCGGCACCGCGGGTCGCCTCCGATATGGTGGAGGAAGTTTCCGCGTCGTCCGGTTGAAATGTCGGCGTAGCCACTGATATTTAGTTACTCTCTCCGTGCCCGCTGTCTTGCCCGAACCCCAAGAGACGCGGGAACCGCAAAAAAGGTAGACGCCTAATTATGATTGCAGTGACCCTTTAAAGGACTTTTTTACTGGTTTTTAATTTGTACCGAACCTGAGCGCACCGAACGTTTTAACTTAATGAAACTTTTCCTTTCTCGAATTTCGCTTTATTTTAAAAGTTATAGGCAAATTAAAACTACAAAAACAAGCAAAAAATAACCCTTTTCATGACGCCCTTGGTCGCTTGAGTGGCCGTGAGCTGGAGGCGGGGTAGTGAGTCCAGCAGAGCGCTCACGGCTGCCGCACTCCGTGTCAACGGCTCGAGAGGGCGCCACTAAAGCACGCTCTGGATGAGCTGTATGAAGCGGGCAGCTAGAGCGGCTCGCATTGCATTTGCTGCGCGATTAAACACTAACTCGGCATCACACTTCATTGGCCACAAACGACAACAACACGGAGTAAAGATCAGTTCAGAACGGGAGCCACTTCGCGCTGCCATACCGCCAAACGGCAAACCGCAAGTGAAACCTGCTCGCCGAACGCCTTCGGAACTCTCCGGAACCGGTCGGATCTCTCGAGCCCGTACGACCGCATCGCCGCCGCGTACATCCGGGACCTTTCTACACTCGCCGCTCGTCGGTGCCTGATCCCACTACACCTTCTGAGCATGCGCCGCCTTTTCCACCGCTTTGTGGCGGGTTTCTCGACGGGTCATTTCTTCTGTTTCCGTACTTTATAAGCTGCATTTGTCTTTTCTGATCTAAAATACTGAACAAAAACTACTTTTATATGTAATTGAAACGGTTCGCGCCACTTATATGTTGTATTTCGACTGAAAATGAACTTTTAGCGGCTCTGACCAGTAGTAAGCCCAGGTCCAAAGACTTCACATATCGCGCGCTCTGGCACCGCGGGTCGTCCCCGTAGGTGGAGGAGGTTTCCGCGTCGTCCGGTTAAAATATGGCGCACTGATATTTAGCTACTCTCTCCGTGCCCTCTGACTTGCTCACGACCCCGTAGGTGGAGGAGGTATCCGCGTCGTCCGGGTTAAAATATGGCGCACTGATATTTAGTTGCTCTCTCCTTGTGCCCGCTGACTTGCCCGATCCCCAAGAGACGTGGAAACCGCAAAAAGGTAGACGCTTAAATATGATTGCAGGGCCCTTTAATGGACCAAGGTCGTCACGAGCAGTCTCGGTTAGAGTAACTGTATATGCTCCGCTTGCGGCTCTGCAAGCAGAGCCTATTAGCGGCGAGATGTTTGGTAGCGTCCTCTGGTCTCCCTTGTGACGTCATTACCTTGCGAACAACAAGTTCGATCGGTGCTTGCAAATAGCATGGTGGAAGCTTGGAAATCATTGCGCTCTCAAAGAAACACTGCCAGCACCGTCAAATCAAAGTTCTTTCATTCTCTTATTCCGCCGATGATAAATCCCTTTTCCGACGTCATAGTCAGCGTTCGGCCAATCGTGGAAGGCCGACCGCAGCGACGCTTTCGGTCGCGCACGTCGCCAGCACGCTGTTTGCAAACAAACCCGCGTTTGCCCACACCAGGTGTGGGCACTGCGCGTGCGCAGAAACTAAATTCTCGCAGGTGAAGCGTCTGCGCATGCGCAGTGCCGTCGGCAGCGCCGTCCGCAAGCGTAGCCAAACGCGCCCCGTCGCTCGACTCCGGTCGTCCACGTCGCCGTCCGCCATTGACCTTTTTTCTTCCTATTGTTTACTGAAAGGGAGCCCCGTTTTGTCATTTCACAAGATAAAACCGACATGTGAAATACATCTTTGACAAAGAGATCGAGGGACACCTAAGCATTCCTTATGAGTTGTGAATGCGAAAGCATGGCGCGCAAGCCGCTCGTCCGCTCCCTTTTTCGTCTGCTGCGTACTTTTCGTCGCCGGTCAGCGCGTGTGCTCCCCGGGCGCGGTGACCTTGGACGCTCCGTGCCTAGGGGAGCAACTGCGCGCTGATGGACACGCAGCGCCATGGGGTGAGCGGTCGTGGAAACTGACGAGCGCAGCGGCCAATGGGAGCCCCTTCGACGCGCGCCAGCCAATGGAACCGAAGGATTGGGGAAACTATGTGCCGTTTTCGCGCTTCAAGCTGATACCTCAGCTCGCTCCATGAGACAGTTAATGCTTTCGCATTAAAAAGTTTAGATTGCTACGTGAAGGCGCCAAATTTTACGGCCCAGCTTATATCGAGCCTCGTTATTTCAAAGAGCCTATATGTGGGCAAATTTTAGATTAGCTTATCGTTGTTTTATGAAGACGTACGCGCTTCAAACGCCAAACGCATAGTTTCTTCCTCTGCTAATCAAATCTTGCAAGAACTACTTCGTGCAGCGCAAGCATAATGCACAAAGTTTTTTTCTTTTGTTGCTGTGTTTTATGTGACAACGAGTATAGTTGCAGTTCAGTCTGCCAGAGTAAAGGCCCGTTAACACTCTTGCGACTTCTTAAAACTTGGTGGCTTGAAACCTCTTGCAACAAGAGGACACACTGGCGCCATCTGTTGGGTTGAAGTGTAAACTTGGCGGTCCCGCATGTTTTCTATTTCTCTCGCGCATTATCCTTTCTTTCTTGGCTCGAAAAACTTTTGTCAACGTTATAAACGAGCCTTTCTTATAGGTATTACGCACATTTGACCTCGGAAATCCCGCAAAACCTTCGCTCTTGTGAAACGCAGTTCCAGGGTCACCGCATAGATGGCGCCAGAATGCCAGTGTGTTCCCTCGTCCTAAGAAATTTTAAGAAGTTTTAACAAATCTCGTCTCTCTCGGTCGTACTCGGTTGCAAGAGTGTGAACGTGCCTTAAGGCGACATTGTTCACTGTAGACGAGCAATTTAATCAGTGTAGTATGACAGTTAGCCTTGGGTCTTTAACGTGCGCATCACGCAGTATTACAACACGACCACACGCCGAAACGGGCTGGGGTGGGGACTGAAATATTGAACCCAGGATTCTTGGGTTTTGTAGCGTGAGCTTTCGCTGCACGTGCCGGTGCGTTAACACATTTGCCACTCATCCCCGAAACATAAACTTTGATACTGATTCCACCTTCGAAGCCACTTCAGCAAGGAAAAGCAGAGGTGTGGATCACTGACCAGAGGATCAACGAACTACCCCTAATCCTGCATACCGAAGACAAGGCGTGGCACAAGTCACACAACAGGCAGCAGGATATCTCGTGAACAAAGGATCGCGTTGTCCAACGACATCACCTTCTTCCCGCCACCGGATATGTGTGCGTAGTAACACAATAAAATAAGAATAAAGGAAGATATGTATAGCAAAGAGGAGGAAGTTGAATTACGGACGGCGGTTACACTACTTATACACAATACTACACCTGGTATACTTGGTGTTGTTTCTCTGGTTTGGAAAGCCTCGAGAAAGAAGAATGGCCAACAACTTCTGACAAAAAACAATAGGAAATGCGTAAAAAAAAGAAAACATTCGGTAACCATTTATATTTGCCAACAGCAACTGCATTATAAACTCCTTCAAAAATTACGCCCTCTTGCGATCGATCTGAAAATACAAAAAAAAAAACGCGCGCAAAAGAAAAAAAAATACACAAACAAGTTGGCAAGTCTATTACTAATATAATACTTTTTTCCAACAGGCTATACAATTCATAGACTCGGCCATTTTTATGGTGTCTTGCTTACGCCACCTTGCCGTATTCTCAGATCGACCGTAAAGGGCGTAATATTTCAACGGGTCTGTATAGCAGATATTTTACTGGTTTTAGTTTTCCAGGCATCAATAAACATCATCCTCGTGACCTCGTCTACATGTTTTACAGACGCATACTTCCGGTCGTGTCGTTTAAAGGCGCCTTTCTACGTCTATCACTATTCCAAACATATCAGCAGTAGTTACTGCTACTTATTTATTCATCTACAGCACCACGAGGCATTGCAGCAGAAAGCAAGAAAACTGGGACATTTACATTTTGGTCTCCAACTGGTGATTTTATTGTCTTTAACGTGACAGTCAGTCTTAGCTATCATGTCACAAACCTGAACAACCACAATTGAGTGCTGATATGCGTGTACTTTTATTTATATTGCTTTTAGATTGCTCAGTCAGGCGATTTGTGAAGCACCGAGACGGAATTAATGCACTGGGTTAATCGCCATCTCTACACGACCCAGCAGCTAATTATCTCAGCCACGACCAAGCAGTGAGTCTGCTCTTCCAGAAGCATCAGTTGTGTCTTGCCTGCCACGGCGAAGCAGCGAGTCTGCTCTTCCAGAAGCATCAGTTGTGTCTTGCCTGCCACGGCCAAGCAGCGAGTCTGCTCTTCCAGGATCACTAGTTGTGTCTCGCCTGCCACGGCGAAGCAGCGAGTCTGCTCTTCCTGAAGCATCAGTTGTGTCTTGCCTGCCACGGCCAAGCAGCGAGTCTGCTCTTCCAGAAGCATCAGTTGTGTCTTGCCTGCCACGGCCAAGCAGCGAGTCTGCTCTTCCAGAAGCATCAGTTGTGTCTTGCCTGCCACGACCAAGCAGCGAATCTGCTCTTCCAGCACTTTCAGTTGTGTCTCGCCTGCCACGGCCAAGCAGCGAGTCTGCTCTTCCAGCACCTTCAGTTGTGTCTCGCCTGCCACGGCCTAGCAGCGAGTCTGCTCTTCCAGAAGCATCAGTTGTGTCTTGCCTGCCACGACCAAGCAGCGAATCTGCTCTTCCAGGACCTTCAGTTGCGTCTCGCCTGCCACGGCCTAGCAGGGAGTCTGCTCTTCCATGACGTTCAGTTGTGTCTTGCCTGCCACGGCCAAGCAGCGGAGTCTGCTCTTCCAGGTGCATCAGTTGTGTCTTGCCTGCCACGACCAAGCAGCGAGTCTGCTCTTCCAGCGCCTTCAGTTGTGTCTCGCCTGCCACGGCCAAGCAGCGAGTCTGCTCTTCCAGCACCTTCAGTTGTCGTCTCGCCTGCCACGGCCAAGCAGCGAGTCTGCTCTTCCATGACGTTCAGTTGTGTCTTCGCCTGCCACGGCCAAGCAGCGAGTCTGCTCTTCCAGGTGCACTTTCAGTTGTGTCTCGCCTGCCACGGCCAAGCAGCGAGTCTGCTCTTCCAGCACCTTCAGTTGTGTCTCGCCTGCCACGGCCAAGCAGCGAGTCTGCTCTTCCAGGACCTTCATTTGCGTCTCGCCTGCCACGGCCTAGCAGGGAGTCTGCTCTTCCATGACCGTTCAGCAGGTCTGTCTTCAGGACTCTTCGCTCTGCCACGGCCTAGCAGGGAGTCTGCTCTTCCAGGTGACGTTCAGTTGTGTCTTCCCTGCCACGGCCAAGCAGCGAGTCTGCTCTTCCAGAACCTTCATTTGTGTCTTGCCTGCCACGGCCAAGCAGCGAGTCTGCTCTTCCTGGAGCGTCAGATGCATCTTCTCGCCCACGGCCGAGAAGTGTCCAGGCTCCACTTTTTGTCGCTGTCGTGATAAATAGCATAAAAAGGAAAGATAAACAAAATTTATCAGCGAGTGCCTGTATATGCGTGCGGATACAAGCAACTTCGTTCTCGTGGGTCAGCACAGCAAGACATTATCACTATTATGAGGGCGATGCAGCAATTGTATACCCATCGAGAACCTAGAAGAACTCTTCATCAATTATACTCACGCGCAGTGCCTATGCTTGCTTTTTGTATACTACGCGACAAGTTTTCACAACCTGGCAGTGATATATCGGCACAGAAAAAGTTAACTCAGCAAGCTTGGATGTACCGAATGCTTTAGATGTATTAGGTTTTTTTGCGGGGTGTGAGTCACGAGACAAGACGTTAGAAAGGCTCAACCCCATTCCTCATATTTTCAAGGGCAAATGCCTCCCTGTGGAGACATCCTTCTTCGAAGATGGAAATTGAGAAGGCTAAGGGTTTCCTTTAGGTGTATGCAGGTTTTCAAGTGCGGCTTCAGGGCGCCCCCATCTTGCTCGTTTAGGTGCGCTCGGACGCGTCATAATCCGATGACGAAGCCTTGCTAAGGCGTCGTAATCGGATTATGTAATCGGATCAGTTGGGTAGTCGGATCAGTTGGGGTGCGCTTGGGCCGCGCCCAAGCGCACCCCAACTGAGCAAGATGGCGGTGTCCTGAGACCGGACTTGCAAACGTGTATAGAGTTAAACAAAACGGTAAGCAGCTACCTTAGCTCAAAGGGGGATGACTTGTCGTACGATGAGGGCCGGGACATTTATGCTTATAGGTATAGGGACGTGCCTCTTCAAACAGATATTAAGAGTTTGATAGTTAGTACAGAATAAGTAGTTTTTTTTTATACTCACGGATGTAGGCAGAAAGCGCTGAAAGCAAAAAGCATTGGACAAATTTATGACGGCATAAATACCCGTGGTTTCATTTATCTGTGACCTAGTTTCACAACAAGCCATCACACGGTTTCGTTTACCACCAGCCTTAGGGTGTGTGAGAAAATATTCCAAGTGCATCTACGCATATGCAGGATTTACAGTTACATACATAACGCGGCGTTTGCAAACTTTATTCTCCGGTGCTATCGGCGACGTCACTCGTTTAGGCGGTTGTGCGTGGTTCGCCGCAGCCATGATTGCATAACCTTCACTTTTATCTATTCGTTTACCTTCGTTGCATCACTATGGTCTCACATCACGGTACTTTTGTCACCAACGCGAACTTTCTAAGAGTTTGACATCGCCAAGTTTCGATCGAGGTCTATTAGTATCTTACGCGGTGGCTTATAGAAGGGCAATCGCAATATCCTTAGTGGTACCCGCGCTCCTATCCAAGGAAACAGAATTATACGTTGAAAATGTGCAGCTGTCCAGCGAAGGTCTTGCCGATCTACCCTTTCTCCGGTATTCTTCCACCGTTTCCTCACGTTGTTCGCTGTTAACCGTGTATAATGCTTACCAACTAGCCCAGCTCACCACCCTTCTAAAGGTCTTGCCCCAGACAGTTTTTGTACGACAAATGAGACAGGCTCATCACACAAGGGAAAAAAGCGTATCAGATAGTGTCTGCAGACTGTCTTTTGTATGATGGTATTAGCAGTGGGACCACGGCTCACCAGAGGTTATATATACCTTCGAGGTGGGCCCTCTGACTAGAGCAATGAAAGCATCCACGGTCAGGAATGCAGCGGGAAAAGTCGGACATTTTCTTCAGCAAGGACGTGCACAGCTTAATGTCGTCAACGGTACTCACCCACGAGACCAAGGATACACACGGCGGCCTTAGCCATCTTTAGGAGATCAGAGACCTGATGCACCGTCCCCGAAGAAGGCTGGGGTCTGAGTTCCACTGACCCTGGGCTGTCCTTAAATGACGATAGCTGCCTCGTCTGGGGCACTTTCTTCCAATCACGACGACCTCGTTAAACAATTAGAAGACGCCTGGGGAAATTTACGAGATCTGCCTGAGGGCCGATTGCAGCGGTCGGACTTCTTTTTTTTTATGATGACTACGGCCGCCAGGTATAGTTCGACGTGCAACTTGCTCCTATATCGAGTGACAGCAACTGAGTTATGGCAGCTCTTGACTGGAAGGCATGGACTAGAGTCACGTAGGAGCCATACTCGGCTCTTCCGGTCGTGCAGAGTAGAAAGCTGCTGGGATGGGCCAAGCCGTAAACCCGCGGGCAATGATATTCGCAAGGTACACATCTGTGGCACCGTCCGTATCTCATATCTTGACGGCTAGCAATCGATATACACGAGTAAAAAAAAAAGGAAAATAATAAACGAGCTAATATGGGCCGCGAGCAGTGCCGAGCTTCTGGTTTCATGTTTGAATCTCCCGAGGAAGGAAATCGTGAGAACTGACCACAATTTTGCTCTATCCATATTCGCTTGTTATGTTCCGCAGGCTGGAGTGTCAATACAACGCAGCGAATTATACCGCGACCTGCTCAATGTCGTACATAAGCAGGTTAGGTTAGGTTAGGAATGTACGCCGGACATGCGTAATCGTTCATTCCTTCCAATGAACCTATTTGTTATTGTCAGAAAGCAACTGGGAGCTACCTATGACTAAGCGCTGCGAACCACGATAAACAATATGGCGCTGTGGCAGACCGACTGCACGCTCTCTAAATATCTCACGTCTAATGTGATTTTGCTTTGACTTTATCTGGATGAGCATCGTATAGCTGTTTATGTTCATGCAATCACCACTGCTCAATGTAAGGTTAGGCAGTCGTACCGCCTAACGTTATACAAGGGCAATCGATACGCAAAAAACAGGTACAAAGTTAGAGTGCACGCAGGACAAGCGGTTCTTTCGTGTGCACTTCTTTTGCTGTCGTTTTCTTTTCTTTTTTCTTTTTTACGCGCTGTTTGTTTTTGTGCTGTCATTTTAAGACCGGTTTGCTGTTTAAATCTCCGAACCGGTTTCCTAATGTAATGAAAGTGTAAATCTTTTTCACGCCATCTCGGTTGGTTATTAGTTATTTATACAGCGTATTTGGCGCCACTCCTGCACGCTGTAGATGAGGCATTTAGGCAGTACGGCACGGCTGCTAACCTGGGCCTTGCGTCACACAGTACATACACAACCGCACGCCGGTACGATGCTCATCCAGATCGGAACGGGCAGGAGTATTAGGGAGTTTAGCAAGTCGTTTCCACACGAACGGTTGGTCCTCGAACGCATCGCCGGGCGACGCCACTGCGCATGCGCGCGCGAGTCGTTCGGAGCGTTGGGAGGCTCTTCTCGTTCATTTCTCCCATTCCGGCCGCTGGAGTCGTCACCGGAACGCTGCCAGCACCGTTCACGACTCGGGGAAAAAAAAGATGGCGGTCGGTTTGGCGACTGACTCTGCCGACCCAGCCGAGCGTTAGGCTTAGGACAGCGGGAGTCGATTTGCCATCCTGTTACTCTGCTTCATTTGAGAGGTTGAACCAAATCATTTCGAGGGCTGCTCACAATGGTAAGCGATCGTGAATGCTGTAAACTGCGCATGCTAGTAAATTTTTGCGATATGCGGGCAGACTAGCTGCCTGGCTACCGCGAGCAGACGAAATGATTTGGTTCAACGGCATACAACCTGAACGATCGTTCAAGTTCAAGATGACGGAGACACACCACATACCTTTACGGTTGTTCAGATACTTTTACTCTATCTAGCTTCGCAGTTCTTGAAATTCCGACCGGCATTTGTTACGTCGGCCGTCTTGTTTACGTCAATCGTAGGCCGGAAGCACGAGCCGCCGCGGATTTACACGTTGCAGAATGTTTCACATGTTTAGTAGAAGATGGCGCCACCGGTCAAACACAATCATCATCATCGTCTACACGGTTGCGCCAGTTTCACGATTTGCTAAAATATGTCAAATTTCACGTACGGTTTCACGGAACGGACCAGCTGCACCGTTCGTGATTTCGGAACCGTTGGCTCTAATAACGACTCGCTAAAAATTGCACCATTGGACCCAGTTCAGCGCAAGCGTTGGCTCACTCAGCGACCGATCTTCCCGACACAGCAGGGAGTTTTCGCGAACCGCGTTTCCCCTCCGCTAAGCCCTCCCGTAACGAAGAAGCCACTACTGCGCCGGCGCGGCGATGGCCTTGACTGTAGAGTTCCGGGTATCGTAGCGGGTTGCGAAGAGCGTTATGGGACAGCGGAAATGATCTACGAAAACTCCCTATGACGGGCAAATACCTTGAACGAAAGCATTTACTAAGAAGAAAAAGTATATATATATATATATATATATATCATATATATATATAACATATATGCAACAGAAACCATGAATTGGGAGATGTCAACGTACGTGCAAGAAACGGACACGAACTAAAATGCGTGTCCACAAATATATATAAGAAAAGAACCGCGCACAAAAAGACTGATGAAATAATCAACTAAGCAGGATGAGCACTTTATAGTTCTTGTAACGTGTGTATTGGCCTATGTCCGTGTGTCACGTTAGGCCCCTGATGTTTGTATTATACTTTCTCGGACCTATGCTGACCCTTTCACCATCTTTACTCACTCCTACACATCAGACATGTTAGGAGATTAGTGGTAAAAAAGCACCAGACATGGCATAACAAAGAATGTTTATTATCTTTCTCTCTCTCTCTCTCTCTCTCTCTCTCTCTCAGTTAAAATTTTTATTTCTCTCTTTTTTAAATATAATTGAGTGGCGAGTCAGTGCTTGTTCGTAGACTATAAATTACAACTGTAAAAATAATAATAATAAAAAGCCTCGCAGCTTTCTTGCCACAAGTCTGTTTTTGTCTGCTTCTCTGTTTCCGTACTTTTGAGGTTTTTGTAATTTCTGTAAAATAACCGCCTTTTGCTGCCCAACCTAGTAGAAAAACTGTGTCTGTATTTAGAAATGTGGAACAGAGGTTGTTGTCCTTTTTGTAAAAAAACGGGTTTCTGTTCTGGAAGTTTTGCAAAAAGAGCCTGATTTTTTTTCCAGGTTGCAGGAAAAGGGTTTTTCCCACCATTGGAAATGACGTTTGTTGTTGCGGTTGCTGGTGCTGCAGGTGTTGATTTAAGGCCCGTTCACACATTTGCGACTCCTTAGAACCGAGGGCCTTGAAACTTCCTAAAATTTCTTAGGACAAGAGAACCCACTGGCACGCTGGCGCCATCTATGCGGTGACCCTGGAACTGCATTTCACAAGAGCGAAGGTTTTGCGGGATTTCCGAGGTCGAACGTGCGTAATAGCTACGAGAAAGGCTCGTTTATAACGCTGACAAAAAGGTTTTCGAGCCAAGAAAGAAAGGATGAAGCGCGCGAGAGAAACAGAAAAATATGCTGGACCTTCAAGTTTCCACTCTACTACCCAATAGATGGCGCCAGTGCGTCCTCTCGTCGTAAGAGATATTAAAAGGTTCCAAGGCAAGGTTCCAAGTCGCAAGGGCATAGGGTGGCTGTCGTCGATGTTGCCATCCTTGAAGATCGCCCTCCGCCCGCGGGGATCAAACCTGCGTCTGCTGCGTGCAAGGCGGAGGCATAGGCGTGCGCAGAATTTTTCATTAGGGGGGGGGGCGAGGTTTCCCCAGAGCGCACCCCCCCCCCCGCCCCCCCACGTCGGTGTTTTATGCCGTCGAAAAAGAAACCATACCGCCGGCGCAGTCGCGCCTCGAGTCGGGCCAACTTTTGCGCCCCCCCCCTAAATGATTAGAGGGGCGGCGCCCCCCCTGCCCCCCCCCCCCGTGCGCACGCCTATGGGCGGAGGCGTTACCACTCGACAGCTTTTTTTTTAAATATTTTATGAAACATTTGTTTACATTTATTTACACACTAGACACACCCATTCAATGTCGCTATTACACATGGCAAGTACTTGAAGTTAATTCATACATGGTGTGACTGTTTAGTACTTGAATCGCGTACTGTTGTAAGCGTAAACAGAACAAAGCTATCAATTCGACAATGTTTTCCTTCGGTGTTCTTTTAAATGAACGTCCCAGAAAAATGCCGCATCAGCAGAAACTAACAAAGGCACTCGTAAATGTTTCCGTTGACTGGCACTGTTTACACTTCATTGACCAGACTTCCTCGGTATCTCGTGAGTATTTCGGCACTTATTTCTTGGTCTATTCGTGTTCAAGAGAGCAGTATCCACACCAATCTCCTGTTGAAAAAGACACGAAAAGGAATTTTAAAACGAATTAAACGTTTAGCAAAGAGCACCTGGTGGATGTCGCTAACACCTCGTTTGTAATGCCCGTCTACTCTAGGAACCTTGACAGGTAGTGACGATGACTGTCTCGCCCCCGTCCACCACGAGAGAAGAGGGGAAGGTGTAACTCCCCTCTCCCCGAGACTCTCTCTTGTGTGTCCCAGACGCCGCTATTTTCCCTCTACGAGATTAGAGAAGATTAACCCGTCACTCGAAATTCGTACAAAAGCAGCTTTGAGGATTAGTTGCGGTGGCCCGATCGCTGGCGTGCTTCGGCCGCTTCGGTGGCTGGAACGGCTAGGACATCCTCTCGACGTCAGCCTCGCTGCAGCTTTGCTCGTCCCGAGACAATCTACGTCACGATTGCGGCGGATGTCACGTGGCCCTCCTCTGGCTGCTCTCCGAGCGCTTGCCAGAGTGGACCGTTTAAAACGAAAAATACAGTCATCAGGCTCAAAGTACAAATGTGCGATTGTCATTTACGGATATTGTGGATCTTATTCAGCCTATTTCTGAACTCGACGGGTACATTTCCAATTTCGTTGAAGTATATCCCTTTAATGATCATCCGTTTTGCAGGAATAAAAAAAGTTCTGGTACTGTTTCTTTTTTTACAGTAATTTTACTTTGTTTACCCTGTTTATTCACCAAAAATATTTGGGATGTGCGAATAACACAAGTTATGTTTTCTTACAGATAACGGGACGTTTTGTAGAATGCATGTTTCAAGAAAGACGACGTTTTTTAGTTGTTTTCTTTGTGCTAAGAAAACCTTGTTTTTAACCGATAATACATGTATCTGTACACTAGCTGTTTATTTACCAAGAACTTGCGTTGTTGACGAATAACATAAGCCCTGTTTTTTGTTGAACCGATAAGCTTGTCCGTATTTTTAATCTAACAACCGTTTCCTTACTTCCCGCGAAATTTTCCGGATATTTCTTGTTATATTACAAACATTTTCACAGTGTACTACACTGTCTAAATTTCCCGTCTACAGTTCGTAACAGCGTCGCCAAAATCTGGCAGATCAAGCCTCAAGGTCACGCTTGTAGCAGGTTACGAAGAGGCGGGACAAGCCAACGACAAACTCTTTCCACTTTAGCAGACTGAACACCAGAGAGGAGGCGAACAGACACACGGCAATCATTGCGAGCACAGCACGTTGTAGCCGTTGTAGCACGGGGGTTGTTTGCTTTTTCTTCATTGTCTTTTTTCCCACGTTTCGTCCGACAACGGAAACAAACAACACGTTTGCAAGTACGCGTCCTGTGGTCGCCGCCATCTTTTATTTTATTTATTTATTTCGGTAGCCGCAGGGCCACTAGGGCATTACAGAGAGGAGGGCAAGATACAGTACGAAATTCAGTAAAAACAAAATCAAATACAAACGATGTAAAACATGAGCAGTCAAGGTTAGTAGTATCAACAATAGATTATTGGTTATCGCAGTTTGGAACAGATCAGGTGATGATATGGACACTAAAGATGCGGGAAGGTGGTTCCGCTCGGAAGACGTTCTGGGTATGAAGGAGTCAATGTAGGCGTTGTTACGACACTGATGAAATCCTACTTTGCATTGATGGTCGAGGCGAGCAGAGATATCCGGTGCAGAGAGAAGAAACTTCTCTTTTAGAGTAGGGTTAGAGTAATAAAATTTGTGAAAAAGACACAGACGAGAAACTTCGCGACGCAAAGACAGAAAAGGCAGAGCAATTAGTTTTCATAGACAGACGCTTGCGGCACGGTGATAATTACAAAGATAAATCGTGCGCCGCGATTGTGTCACGTCTATGTTAGATACGAGTGTTGAGTGACCGGGATTCCAGATTGCTGCAGCGTGTTCTAATTTTGAACGTACAGTGTTTAAATAAAAGTAATTTTAATGACACCGGGGCTAATGTAATATTTCGTTTTAAGTAACCAAGCATAGAGTTGGCGTTAGCAGAGATGTGATTAATGCGAATGTTCCATGACATGTAATGGGTAATATGAACACCAAGATATTTGTAGGCAGTTACGAGTTGCGAGGGAGAGCTACCGAGGTAGTATGTCAGTGGTGAGGAGTTACATCGAGTTACACGCATAGCTTTACATTTGGTTATGTTAAGAGTCATGGACCATATGTTACACCACTCCAAAACTGCATCTAAATCTGTTTGAAGTAGTAGAGCATCAGATTCGTTAGTAATTTCGCGATAGATTACACAGTCGTCAGCAAACAAGCTAGTAGAAGATGAAAGATTCTGAGGCAAGTCGTTTATATAAATTAGAAACAAAAGAGGGCCTAAAACGGACCCTTGTGGGACACCGGACGTTACTGCTCTGAGGCGAGAATTAGCTTGATTAGTAGAGACAAACTGAGTCCGATTTGTAAAAAAACTTTCAATTCAAGGAAACACATTGGGGTCGAGGTTAAGTTCATTAAGTTTTAGAAGTAAAAGCTTGTGAGAAACCTTAGCGAATGCCTTGCAGGAATCAAGAAACACGCAATCAACCTGGGATCCTCGATCGAGAATAGAAAGGAGATCATTAGATGAAAGACAGAAGTTGGGTCTCACAGGAAAGAAATTTACGAAAAACCATGCTGAGAGGGTGTAAAAAATGAGTTAGCGTCTAGGAAATTAACAAGGTGCGAATAAACGATAAGCTCCATGATTTTACAGGGTGTACTAATTAGTGAGATTGGCCAGTAGTTAATAGGACTATGCTTGTTACCTGATCTATGGAGCGGAACCACCTTCCCTATTTTTCAATCTTCAGGAAGTGTAGAAAAGTTGAGTGTCTGTTCAAACTATTTTGGAAAGAAAGATAGCGCTTTACATTTAGCTATTTTTCAGAAACAATATATTGTCGACACCTGAAGAGGAAGATGCTTTTTGATTTTCTACTAGCCTAACTATACCATCAAAACTTAACAATATGCTGCTGGTGTGGGTAGATCGTTTGATAGTCAAGCATGCTGAGGCCATGGCCGTGGTATTCGCATCAGCGAACTATAGGGGGCGCGCTGGTCAGGCAAAATGGCGGACGAGAGGAGGTCGTTCTCGTCGTTCAACACGCGGACCACCGCCATGCTTACTGCAGCGTAAAATCGGTGTTATATATGAAAGCAAATTGATTTTTCGAAGGTGAACCTCCTCTGAGTCAGTGCGGAAAGACGACGTGGCGGAGCATACAAAATTATTACTGGGAACGATCGGTTTGTTTGCTGCTGCCATACGAGAACCAAGCAGCGATAGCAGACGACAGAGTCGAAACGACCTTCTCTCGGAGCTCGGCGTCGCCGACGCGGCGTCGATTTCGCTGGAGTCGCGAATACGTACGCCTCAGCAATGCTTGACATGCAGACGATCTACCCGCAGCAGCAGCAAGATGGCGGCGCCCAGAGGCCGCACTTGAAAACGTCGAGTATGACGTCACGACGCTGCGGTGGCGCTGCTCTCGGCACGGCGCAGGCGCAGATGCTTCGCCTCACGCTAATCTGGTTTTTGCGCACGCGCAGTCTTGTGTGGGACAAACGCAGGGCATGTTTGTAAACAGTGTGTTGGTCCATAAGCAACGACCTCTGCGCTTTCTTATTCTGTGATTCGTCCTTCGACGTTGTTATCGGTCAGTTGCCGCCATATCTCATGGAGAGTCTATGCTGAGCTCAACTTCGTCTGCTTTTTGCGCAGAGTTGCACTCACGTCAACGCCGAGCTCTGATTGGCTTCGATTGAACGGATAGTGGGTAGACTTCAAGGCAGCTAGTATTGAGGTCCACCCACTATCCTTTTAATCAGAGCCAATCACAGCTCGGCGTCGTTCTGACGTCACCGCAACCCCAGCGCCAGAAGCAGACGGCTCCGCATAATTCCCTTTTGCTTTCGTCGCCCGTGTTCCTCTGCTCGCTCCTTGCTTTCGTCGTGTGCCCTCTTTTTCACCAAGGTCAGGCGTGCTTTTGACACAATATGTGTTTTTTTTATCAGCCGAATTTCACCAGAAAACTGTCACTAAGATTCGTCGCGTCAAGTTCTCCGCTAACTTTAGCGCGGAAGTTATCGTCACGTGGCGTAAATTTTTTTCGATAAATTTAGCGGAAGATTTACGTCACGTGACCACAACGTCGTCACGTAGTCACGTGGCGTCATGTGAGCTCTAGTCACGTGACGTCAATTTATCCGAGGTACGTGGTTCTATGAGATGGTTTAGTTCGCGCTTTAAAGGGGCCCTGCGAATACTTTTTTACTGTTTTTTTTTAATTTTCACCGACCCTGAGCGCACTGAACGTAGTAACTTAATGAAACTTTTTATTTTCTCGAATTTCGCTGTACTTTACAAGTTAAAGGCAAATTAAAATTACAAAACGAAAGCAAAAAATAACCACCTTCATGGCGTCCTTGGTTGCTTGAGTGGCCGTGAACGTGAGGAGAGGTGCTGGAGCTCAGCGAGCGCCCACGGCTACCGCACTTCATGTCGACGGCTCGAGAGGGCGCCACTAAAGCTAGTTCTGGCTAGGCTGTGTGAAGCGGGCAGCCAGGGCGGCTCGCATTGCATTTGCTGCGCGATTAAACACTAATTCGGCATGGCACTTCACTGGCCACAAACGAGAGCAGACACGGGGTAAATGATCAGTTCAGAACGGGGGCCACTTCGCGCTGCCATAACGCCAAAGGGCCAAACCGTAAGCCAAAGCTGCTCGCCGAAGGCCTTCCGGAACGCTTCGGAACCGGCTCGGAACCGGTCGGATCCTACGACCGCAGCGCCGCCGCGTACATCCGGGACCTTTCTACGCTCGCTCCTCGTCGGTGTCTATATCCTTTCAGTACGCGCCTTTTTCCACCGCTTGGTGGCGGGTATGTCGACGGGTCATTTCTCGTTTCCGTACTTTATAAACTGCATTTGTTTCTTTTCTTGATCTCAAAGCACTGAACAAAAACTACTTTTATAAATAATTGAAACGGCTCGCGCCACTTATATTTTGTATTTCGACTAAAAAGAAGCTTTTAGCGGCTCTGACCAGTAGTAGCAGCCTTCAGACCAAAGACGTCACATTTCGCGCGCTTTCGGCACCGCGGGTCGCACCGGTAGGTGGAGGAGGTTTCCGCGTCGTCCGGGTAAAATATGACGCACTGATGTTGAGTCACTCTTATCCGTGTCCGCTGGGTTGCCCGGAACCCCAGCACACGTGGAACACCGCTTTCGCCTGCATGCCCTAGTTTTTATTTTAAAAATGGACAAAAGATTGAGGTTTTTGGTGCCTCTCAACTCCTTCACTAACTTCCGAGTCACGTGCGCTGTGACGTCAATGGGGAAGAGCGCGGTGTTCCGGTGGCGCTCTCTTTAGAGCCATCAGTGAGCGGCGAGAACGACATCCGCTCCGCGACCGCGTGACTACGTGCTGGCGGGCGCAGCGAAAGAGAGGAGGAGTCTCATTCCGGGTACGGCCAGTACGGCCGCACTCCGCCCGGTCCTGTCCCCCTCCCCTCCGGCTTGTGGCGGCTGTTCCGCTGCTGACGGTTTTGTGGACCCAGGATAGATGGCGCCACTGAAACTCAGTGTAATAAAGTTTTGTCGATGATACCAAGTTTTTTGCACGTATTTATATTTATGTTGAAGCGAGCAAGATTTAAAGAGAAAGTTACCTTTTATCGAGCAGGTGATTCGCACAACTTGCTATCTTTCTACAAGATTCCCCCGTGACGTCATGCCGCGTGTTTCTGCGCGTAGCTGCTACGCCAGCGGCCGCAGGTCACCAGAGGAATATTCTGGATTTTGCACTCGCGATTACGCGGCGGAATCGCAACATTTCGATGGAAGGAGGTGTGTGTTTCTGTCCTTTGTGACAAGGAGAACCATGTCAAAAGTAGAAAGCGCAAATTCTTTTCAACGTTAAAATTGTTGCAACAGCTCCTTGTAACGACTATCGCAGGGCCCCTTTAAGATTGTGTATTTTTTTTGTCATCTACGAAATAGGACTTTTTTTTAAGTACATGCGATTTAGTGGCTGCTGCAGTAGTTACCCGAGTCCGCCATTGTCTGGGCGCGTACCTTGGAGCATCTATAGCCCTTTTCCGCTTACTCTCGCCCCCGACCGCAAGAGGGCATATCCGGTATGGACGACGAAAAAAAATATTAAAACGTTTCAACCTGCAAAGAGTAAAAAAAATGGAGGGGAGACAAAATCGAGAATGGGCGACGAAGTTACGCGCCGGCAAAACAATATTTTCGCCCATGCTGGAAGTGACGAGTATTTCAAGATGGCGGCGTCCTTGGTAAAAAAGGAGCTCATGTGGGTCTATTGGACACGAGGACTCCGCCAGCTGTTCGGCGTGAACTCGGCTCAGCTCGGATCGAGAACCAGTGCTGCGTCAGCGTTTGGTGAGGACTCCGAATCCAGCCACACGCTTCGTGCCCTTCGTGCCCAACGAATGGATGGATGGATGGATGCTACCGGCTGTACCCTTTATAACAGGTAGCTTGCGCCACCTAGCCTAGAAATCAAGAACCAAAAGTATGATTTCTTCCCAATAAATGGCGAGCGCCAATGTTGCTTGATGGTTTATTTTTTTAATGGTCTATTCGATTGCGTTTGTCCTTCAACCAAAGGAACCAAACATCGCGTCTTCGTTCAAGGACGTGCACCATAAGTTGACGTGCACGCAAACCGCGCCGGGTCCCAACTGTGCGGGCCGACACTGATAAGCGGTTAAGACGAACACCTTGCTCGACGAGAGTCACGACCCTGCGAGCGGGGAGCCATCGTTCTTCGTTGGAATGAGTTACGGTTCTCGGAAGCAATTTCGCGGTCCGCCCAGCCAGCAGCGGAGGAGCATACCAGGCGGCCAGATGTGACTCTTGCGAGAAAGACGGGAGGAGGCCTCTTTACCAGCAGAACACAACAGGAGCAATTAACCGAGCAGCAAGAAAGAAGCAATACTCGCAACCCTTGCAGAAGTCGTGTTCGCCGCTAAGCGTGGTCAATTTGGATCTTGAACGGCAAGCCGCGCGTTCCCGGTAGCCGACGAACATGCTTCACCTGATGTCAGCGGTGAAGAATCACTTAGGGCCTGTCCAGTCTTTGCGTGGTTTCATTAGTTCTATCGTGCTTTAAAAGGGATCATCGGGGGACTGTGGTCGGCATTCGGAGTGTGCGTATTCGGACCTTGGATTCGGCGGCTGTAGCTGAGGCGCCCCATGATGCTCAAGTTGATGGTTCTTCTGGTCGTTGTGACTGGTAAGTATTGCTCGTCTTCCGTCTCTCCCTGTGACCCTCGCCGCGTGAATGAAATCGAGTGCGAACAACGGCTGTCAAGTGCGAGCTAAGATATAACATGCTTCAAAAGTAAAACTACGGTGCATCTGCTACGTCATCACTAACGCTATGCGAAAGCGCACTCCCTGAACCCCCATCTTGGTGTCTCAAGCCCTGAGGGCTGGATGGCGCTTAGCTGCTCTCCGGAGCCCGGCGCAGGATAGGGCATTGGAACGTGGGACATAAGCACACTTGATAAACTAGAATCTCAAGATGTTTCACATCAGAATGGCTTCCCAGGAGACTTCTCGGGTCCGCATGCACTGTTACTCCGCAACAAGCAGGCTCTCCTGGGATGACAAGAAAAAACCCAGCGCCCTGAACGGAGTTGAAAAGCCTGTCAAGCTCTCACTTCCGGGACAAGCCGCTTACTTCCGGCGGCTTCAAAGTTCAAACCTGCCTGCTCAATGCGGCATCCAGCCCCCTGTAGTAGAGATCAATGGTCGTATACCCTTGCAATTTGCCAAGTCATGCTGAAACGGAGTCCAAACAAAGCACAAGGTGGTCGTAGTATGTGGAGCCATGGAACGCTTCGCGTCTCCGACCAGTGTGTTTAGCGTCCTATTCCTCCCAAGCATCGAAAGCTGTCCCGAAGTGGCAACAAATGACGTCACAAAGGCCGGAGTGTCACGTTGTCGGATGCCGCGATCCTGGTGTTCTGGTCACAGAGGTTCCGGCAAAAAGCACGAGCAAACGGCAATGTCGCTGTAGCCCCTGGCGTCGCTCTCGTGGCTGCCCAAGCTCCCGTAGACTGTCAAGCTGGAGAGAGCAACGTGCAGCAGAACAGGCGTCTGCCACGTCCACCAACACTCGCTGTGACGCCGCCAGGATCGCGGCCGTCGACAGCATGACACTTCTTTGACGTCATCAGCCGGAAATTGGAGGGACTACTTGCACTGGACGCGGTAAACAGAACAGTGCCGTGCACGCGTAACTTAGTGCAGTCATGAGAAAAGCGTGCGCTTCGGGCCGACAAGCAGCGACTTTGTACCCCGACAGGCGTGACAGTTGTCGGTTTTAGGAAGCAAATGGCGAAAACAGTATCAAAATGAACTGGAAGCAGCCATTTCATATGAAGGAAAAAGAGACTTCACTTGAACGGGGTTTCCTGAAGCCTCGGGGCGGCAGCCGACGCCTTTCTGACTGGACTGGAGTCTTGGAAGAAATTTATAAATTATAAGTCGAAATTTTGGAAGCCTGAAATGAGATTTGATGACGAGATGCTAGCAAAACTGTCAACTATGCGAACGGAGCGCTACAGGATTAATCAACCGCCTCTTTCAATGACCTGATCCCGCTCTATGTGCGCGGGTGTGGGGGACCCTGATTTCGTATCGAAAGATAGGCCACAGGGCCAGAGGTCTCGATATTAATAAAACAAACGTTTTCACCCACCACCGCCGCGACTGGTCAAACGAGCATGCGCAGCTTCAACGGCACCGTTTGCTTAGGTGGTGAACGGAGAACGGATGATGTTGGCGGAAACGAAACTTGTAGCATATGTATACCTTTTTGCGACATAAATCCTGCGTCAAACGCCCCCCCCCCCCCCCTCCCTCCTCCCGCTCCCTCCTTGCAACGCTGACGAACGCGTCCAATCTGTCTCTGCGCTCGATTTCACTGACGTCAAAACGCTAGTGTCACGCGGTCTTTGATTATTGTGACGTGGTGTTGAGTTCAACGCGCGATGGTGTTGTGTCTTGACCGTGTCATACGCGAAGACTTCATCCATCCGTACTTCTTTTTTCGACAGCTGTCTTGTGCCGCGGACGAAGAGGGCAACAGCCGCCTACGCGGAGTCTCGTCGTGACGATGGCGGCCAGGGATACAGTGGCAGGGCGGACGACTCCGATTCCGACGAGTCCCAGTCGTCGGAGGAGGTTCGGCGCGACGACAACCCTTCGGCGCAATACGGCGCCAGATGAGGACCTCTGGAGACGACGTCAGCTCTTGGGAACGACACCGCTCTTCCGATTCGTTTTGCTCAGGCAGCTTGGATCTCCGTGTGAACCGAGCTTGGACGTTATACCGAAATGTAATAAATAGTGGTTCGGGATCGAAATGATCGGTGTGGTCAACTGCGTCTTGTGAAAGGCACGCTGCAGAAGCACGGAGTTCTGCAACCAGCGTCACCACGGAATGTTTCCATTTCGAGGCGTCCCTATATGATTGGCATCATCCCCTTTCTGCAGTCAGAGCGCAGTTGACGCGAAGCCGACGGACCCAGTCAAGAAGCGTGAAAAGTGCAAAGTCACGGCTATAGACGGCGTGACTCCGAAGACTCTCCAGTGGTATTTCCTAGCTAACTGAGCTGAGTTGTTGCCGAGGATTTCAGTGGCTCTTTGATTTTGATTTTTACTCGATACCAGCGGCGTAGACCTTCCATTTTCCCGGGGGGGGGGGGGGGGCGGGGGGGGGGGGGGGGGGGGGGCTGAAGCCCTTCTTGGGGGGGGGGTTCGTGCAATTTTTTTTTACACCGGCAATTATCAGTTGTTTATTTGTAGGGGTACATTTTCATGTATATCGCCATGTGTCCGTCGCTGTGTGTCCATGCCAATCACCGTGCCAGCGTAAGCCGCGTGTTCATGGCCGGTACCACGGTGGCGCATGCGCCGTGGCGAGGCACAAATCTGAAAAACAAAATGCTTGTGCCAGCTGCGAAGTCGTGGGGGTGGGAACTCCAGGTCCCTGGTGCTGCCTGAAGCAGTAATCACATCTGGCCACGAGACAGTCTTTTTCTCTTTAATACATGGAAATAAAGCTTTGCGGCTGCAGAATATCGGGTCAACTACTAGAAGCTCGTTACATGGCACGTAAACGGCGCTTCAGTAAGGATCATGCCCGGGAGCACAAGCCTCAAGAGTCCCGTCCCCCCCCCCCCCGTAGTATATACGCCTATGCTCTATGCTATCGGCAAACGATTGCTGAGTCAACACCGATATTGCACGGTCGATGAAACGAAATAAATATTGCTTATCGTCGTTTATCCCGCGAACTGATTATCAAACGTCCCGCCGACCCATGTGGTTTCAGCACACGCCATTTTGCAGTTGTCGCGGAGCGCCTCTGCGTTCGGCGCTGAAGTATACTTACACTCGGCGCAAGCCAGTCAAGCGGCGATTGACGACAAAAAATTTAACAGCCGCTGAAGCCCTCGACAATGGCTGAGCCTTTCCCCTTTGGGTATATTGTATCTGTCTGATCAGACCCATAGTGGTAGACAAAGGGAGCTAGTTTTGTCCTCAACCCTCTGATCATTCCAGTCAGAGCTCCGCGTTCAGGAGCTCCCGTGCAGCCCTCGAGTCTCCCTCAGTTTCTCGACGGCTTTGGCAGGTGCTTTGGCTGCACGCCGAAAGTGCGGTGCTTTCGTGCCCGTTTCTGCCGGAAAACCGTTTCGCAGCAATAACGCTGACTGTGACGTCATAGCGGCGGTCCTTCTGATGCTGAGATGAATAGAGGAAAAGGTGAGAACTGTTTTTGTGTGTCGTTGCTTCCTTAGGTCTTTCAGAACGCCTCACCGGAAAAAAGAAAAGCGGAAAAAAAAAAAGACACTTGTCTAAATACTTTTTCTTAAGAACATGCGCAGATTTCTGAGCCTCCTCGCAACCGAAATACTCGTTCACAAAACAAAACAAGTTTTAGATTGTTGTTGTTGTTGTTGTTGTCGTTGTCTTGTTTTTGCGTTGATAACAAGAAACGTTTCAATTGGGGTTTGCTCAATCGAGCGCGAATTGAATCGATGCCTTGGAATCTTATACCCTGTCCGTATTTTCCGCCTTTCATTTCCGAATGTCGTGATCCCAGATCCATACACCTACGCCCCTTTGGAGAATAGATATTAATATCTGAATCTGATCCCCAGAAAAACAACATAAGAAAGCATTGGGGCGGTTATGAGTAACCAATACCACGTACAGCCCGCTCTGAAGTTATCATCAAGAGGCCGGGTCTTTGAGTCCAAAGCGTCCAGGGAAAGATTCCATGATGCTCAGAGTCTGGATCCTCCTCGTTTGCCTTGCCCGTAAGTTCTCCGTTTGTGTGTGTCCGACCTCGGGGTTCGTTGATTAGGGAATTTTTGTAGATCATTCGACAAGATAGCGGTACCCCATATTCTGCCGGCGCCTTTGCACTTGCAACGTATGGGGATCGTCGTCTGAGTTATTCGGCGGACGATCTACTAAAACTGATTCGAAACTCATCTTGTCCAGCTCGCTTGCACCTTTGCATTTAATTGCACAATAATCTACCAAAACTCTATGTTAAAGTCAGTCGTCATAAATGGCCCTATCGAAAGTCTGTAGCAGAAGAAGCTCCACCTCCGGCACGTTGCCTTCCGTCATGCTTTGGCTTCGCGAGCTCACGAGACGCGGAAGCGTTATCGAAGGCAAAAAGCTCGCGCTGGATGCGAAGCCTCTATACTGTTGATGTTATACACGTTCTCTGGCATCGGCGTGCCATCATTGCGCAGTGAACAATCGGCACGCGAACATTGACTGGTGTCCATTCTTCAGTGTACCTCTTCACACTCCTAAAGACAATTCCAGAGTGTTATATACTGAAGTGTATTACGATTTTATCTTTTGCGCAAACTTCGCGTCACCTATGACGTTGACTCAAACGCAAAGTCATTATACACATGTCGGAGCTGCTTGAGCTCAATCGGATCTTCGTACCTCGACTACAGTGTATCTCAACTACTTACTTCTATCATGCAGCGGATGATAACGTGCCTGCGAGGCGTCCAGTGAACGCAGAAAATATAATATCCAACCTAAAATTATTTTTTTTTGTTTGGGTTTTTAGGACGACTAAATCTCAACAGTTCCAATGATTTCTATCTGTCATATTTCTGCTTACAGTATAGCTGACAGGTAGGAATGCAGGAGATCCTTGCGCCCCCAACGCAAGCTGTCTGCCTTTAGTGACACTTCATTGCACGCCAAAGCACGGTGGAAGGCATACGACTACGCATGCTGAGGGGCGGAGCTTCTCCTGAATTCTTAGCCTGTCGCCGACTATAATAATAAGCCTCGAAGCCGCGGTCAAACTGATTATACATCATTCAAAAGACAGTCTGAAGCCACTGCCTGAGGCAGCTGTTTCTTCCTTGCACGACAGTTACGTCACGATTTGTCCATGCGCAATTAACGTGTTTTCGGAGTTTATTTGTCCGTCAAATTCGTAGGGTGTTTTTCGGAGTTTATCCTTTGCCGAAAATATCGGAGTTGTATCGGAGTTCATTTTTGTTTAACTGCCAGTTCTCCGAAATTCGGAATTTATTTTCGCAGTGTTTCCTATTGCAAATAAATAAATAAATAATATATGCGTGTAAACGTATGCTAGATTAAAAAATAAAATGAAGAAGATGCGTTTGTATCAATTAATTTTTCTTCAGCTGGATTTGGCGTTGGTGCCATCGATCTGCCATTGGCAATACTAATTAGTCCCACGACGGAAAAGTCGCACATAACTGTTGCTTCGATGAACGTCGATACCCTAAAATCACGAACTCCTGGAGGTAGTCGCTGGGAAGCTTGTATTCATCCCATCCTACTCCATCAACCTACCCTGCGGCCGCGCGAGGTGGAAGTGATGAAGGACGTGATAGAGACTCCACCCCCCGCCTTTGTCCCTCACCCACTCTTCCCTGTTTTATGCAATCTCTATTGTTCATAGCTTTCACTGTCACAAAAACACAACCTCTGAGGTAAGCGGTAAGATCCCTTTTGTCAATGGTCTAAGGTTTTAAAGAGAACTCTGGTGCCATTTTCTCAGGACCATTGACCCTGCGCGTTAATCAAACCTAATTTTAAATACCTTTTTTTTTCTTTGTGTGTGTGTGTGTGTGTGTGGGGGGGGGGGGGGGGGGCGCATTGGTACACCGAAATTCAGAGTTTATCGGATAAATCCGAACTGACCAAAATTTTGCCGGCGTGTGTTTCTCGGAGTTTCTCGAATTTATCCGAAAACACGGATCCTTGTACTCAGTCGGGTTCCGTGTTGTTCCTATATGGAATCGGATAAAATCCGGGAAAGAAAAAACACTCGATGGGAAAATTTTCTTCGAATCGGATTTATCCGAAAAGCTCCAAACTATAAAACGACACAACGGTAAAAAACAATGTTTTTAACAAGTAAGTTTTGATCACAGCACGGGTTCAGTGGTCACCAGGAAAGGCTTCCTCACATTCCATCAAATCTTGTAGTATTGACCTAAGAAGGTTCACCGTTGATCCCGTCAGGGTTAAATTCAGGACAACGGGGCATTGTAACTCTGGCTACGACACAGACCACATGTTTTTGGTTTCCAGATCGAACTTCCGAGGAAGGTGGGGTTGCGATCTGATAACCATGAAAGGTATGAACTCTTAGATTTTATAAAGGGACGGCTGATCATTTTACCTCACCACTGCACATCGCGCAGCCGCAAGGGAGAAGCGGTAGAATAGGATGAAAAGAAAACAAGCTCTAGAACCAGGGGTTTCCCCAGGAATTGAAATTAGGGAGGGGGGGGGGGTAGTTGTTTTTTTTAGGGGGGGGGGGGGGGGTATTGAAAATAGAGGAATCGTTGCAAACTAAGAACTGAGAATGTCGTATCAAAAGAAAAACAAAAAAAAAAACAAGGGGTGTGGGGGTGTGCATCCGCTCTGGTGCGTGTAGGGAGATCACTGTCCACAACGATTACGTCAAGGAGTTTAGTGATTTTAATATGTATTTTTGAAGTTTTGTCGTGGGACAGTTAGTATATTACTAATGACAAGGGCGCCAGTGTCATGTGGTACACGTGCATTCTTATGGATCGTAGGTCTCCGAAACCCCGGTCCGCGGAGGCCTTTCGACCTGGCGCGTGGTCCTCCCGATGGCGCCCTGCCCGCTGCTCGTTTTCACCGCCGCTACCGGCGCAAAAATAAGCGCGCATAAAGGAACGGCGCCGCGACGCTCAGCAAACTCATCGTATCCGTTCTGATTCCTAGCTGACAGTACCCTGTCATAACATAGTATACATGCACGTTGTCATCTCCAGCATCACCATTCTTAACCACCTGTTTCATGTCTGTGTAGATATAGTATGTTAAATTGTGGTCCTGTGTCAGAACCATTGCATACTTCTCTCCGCACTTTCCCGGTGAGTTTCACTGTGTCCACAATTATTTTGTGATGTCATACTTACTAAATAACTAATTTCAAATTGAACCATATTCACGATCCATTTCTGCTTTTTTTAAACTGTAACTTTGAATTTCTGTACCTAAACCCCTCTCTAGGTTTATTTGTTTACTTTTATTTACATATTTATTTTCCGATAACTGACCCTGCGACAGACCCCTGTTATAAATCTGGGGCAGGCGTTATACTCCACCGTAGGTCAATATACCGGGTGTCGTTCTTAATTCAAACAGGTTTATTTTGTTACCTGTAAAAGATGCACCGGATTATGGCCAGGGGTATGTATCAGGCTGCGATAAGGGAGACGTGATAGTCGGCTAACTCAATTAAAAATTCATTAATTAACCTTTAATTGGGTGGAAATTGACATAGCGGTTTTCACCGGAAACGTAGGTTACCGAAAACTCGCCACAGCTTTTTTAGGGCGACGTGATTGCTCGTGGAAATCTGGGGCGCACAAAGTTACCACTTGTGAAGCAGGCGCAAAGCCAGCAGTGGTAGAACGCGGATGATTAAGATCATTATCGCGTTCCGCAACTGTAGCTTTGCGCCTGCTTCACGAGTGGTAACTTTGGCGCGCCCCTCGAGTTTCCCACGAACTTCAAGCCGTTCTAAAAGAGTTGATTTAGTGGTTTTCGATGACGCTCTCTAAGTTTCCGATTGAAACCATATGTTTATTTCCACTAATTAAAAGGTTAATTGACAACACTATTAATTAGCCGACTTATCGCAACGATTAGCCACCCACATAATGTACCCCGCCGTATAACTCACCTGCACAAACGTCAGTGCATTCGGATTTTTTAAAATAAATCGGTCCGAATTGGAGTTAACACCCGTATATTTTTATTTTCAGCCTTAAACATATAAAAACGTTGCAAAAAAAAAACTATATTTCTGATAATTGGGTATTCAACAGAAATAAACTCCGATAAACTCCGGGCAAAGCAATAAACTCCGAAAAACACCCTCCGAATTTCCCGATAAATAAACTCCGAAAACGTGGCACCGAATCATAGGATGCGTTGGTCACATTCAATTGTTACTTCTCGGGTTGCTGCTTAATTTAATTTTGCCCCTTCCCCTCTCCCCTTTTATACAAAGCCACCTGTGGGCATTGAAAGGTCAAATCAATTTAGAGAAAAAAATGTACGAAGCAGGCATATGCTTCGAAAATGGTTGAGGCGTCTCCGCAAAAACTTCTGTCATCGTGCATGCAGTGAACACCGTGTCCTTTGCGCGGATGTAAGTACGAGCAGCGTGATCGACTGCGGCTTTAGATCACTCCTTTATTATTATTTCGCGAACTCATTCGAAGTGCGGGTGCGCAGTGGCGGCCGGACGAGAAGAAAAGGTGCCGGCGGCCCTCGCCCGCGAGACCGGACGTCAGGTTCAGGCCAGGAGGCAGGGCCTGTAGCCTGGCGCAACTCCGTGCCCGACCAAGGACTGCACCTGGGTCAGGCCCTTTGCTCGCTCGTATCGAAGACCCTAACGGCAGCCCGCTCCAGATTACGGAGAGGGTTCGGACCCAGTGTGCGGCGGTCCTCAGTGGCCGACGGCGTGACAATAAAATAATATGTAAAAAAGAAAAAATGAAAGACGTTTACAAATCTTTGTAATGCGAGATTAGAGCGCAGATCTTGAGAAGGAGGAGGGGGGGAACGGAGGGGAGGGTAGTCGCCCCTCCACCTCCCTCCGGTACCCTCTCCTCCTCCTCCTCCTCCAATTCAGTTTCCTCGCTAAATTTAGCGGGGAAAATGACGTCACATGAATTGGTGTCACGTCACCTATGAGCAAATTCAGTTTCTCCGCTAGATTTAGCGGGAAAATTGACGTCACGTGACCTCACCACCAATTCATTTTTCCTATCGACCTCAACACCAATTCAATTTCCCCCTAAATTAGCGGGGATTGAATTAGTGTTGAGGTCACGTGACGTCAATTTTCCAGCTAAATCTAGCGGAGAAACTGAATTTCCCCACTAAATCTAGCGGGGAATTGAATTGCTGTTGAGGTCACGTGACGTCAATCTTTCCCGCTGAATCTAGCGGAGAAACCTAATTCGTTTGCTAAATCTAGCGGAGAGACTGAATTTCCGCGCTAAATTTCGCGGGGAATTGAATTAATGTTAAGGAACTTAGCGGGGAATTAATTTGGTGTTTTCCTGCTAAATTTAGGGCGGTTACGCCGATGCCGACGCCGCAAAACCCGGGAACGGGCGCCCAATGGTGAATCTCCCTCGTAGATCTCGAGCGCTCCAAAAGCGGCCCAAAAGCGATCCAGTTGGAGCGCGCATATTCCCCTTCGCAGATCTGGGTCTGAGCTGGTCATCTTCCGCCCGTAGGTCTCTGCGCGTCATACCAGGGCAGTGGCGTCACAGGGGGGGGGGCGGGGGGGGCGGACCGCCCCGGGTGCAGCGCTCAGGGGGGCGTCACGGCGGGCCACGAGGGGGGGGGGGGGGGACACGCGGCGGGCCGCGCGAGAGCGGAGGGGGGGGGGGGGGGAGTCGCGGCGGGCCGCGCGAGGAGCGGGGGGGGGGGGGGGGCGTCGCGGCGGGCTACCGCCCCGGGTGCCGCCGACCCTCGTGACGCCACCGATTACCAGGCACCTGGAAATCTGCCGGGAGCCCCTCAAGGTGCGCTCTCGAAGCGTGAAAAGGATGCTATTTTAACGAAAGGCAAAGCGCCATCTACACCACGAACGGGCACGAGCCGATGGCAAAGGCGTGCGCGAACGTAAACCAAGGTAAAAAGTGCCGTCGCTCGCCGCCATGAAATGCGTCCCGCAAACTCGGTAATCCGCGGCGGCATCCCTTTCCTGCGCCCTAGTAATTTCTCTAACTATAGACGGCTACTCTGTCTCGCAGGGCTTGCCGACGAAACAATCGGACGATCGTCGGGATGCGTATAACTGCTACAGCCGAGCGCGGCGCAGTTTACCATTGCTCTCGTCGCGAAAGGCCGTCGAGTCAACCACCAGCATGGTGGATACCGGTGTTCGACGTCATCATGCGACGCAGGTGCAAGGCATGTATAGTTGAGTGGTCATCCCATAATATGATAATTGTAATTATCAGTGTTCGGTAAAGTACATCTTAAATGTACTTCAAGTAAAGTACAAAGTAAATGAGACGTGATATACTTTAAGTAAAGTAGTAAGTACACTGGGTGCAATGTACTTGAAGTAAAGTACTATATGTACAATGTACTTTAAAAGTAAAGTACAAGTATTTTAACACAATCTTTCATTATATTTTTTTAATTCCCCTATGCAGTGATTTTTTTAACTGGTATGCATCGCCTTGGGGTAATCAGGGGTGCATGACCTATACTTTCAAAAAAAAAAAAACAGCGGCGAATATTTGATAAAGTCAAGTGGCCACAGAGTAGTTATTTTCAGGGATGGAGCCAAATTCAGAAGTCCCTCTTCTAAATTTGGCGCCACTTGCAATGGATTGTTGTACCCAAGGGGGTTAAATGTAAAAGGAGAAAGCATGACGTCAGCCCCGTAGCTTCCGCAAGCGATCCTCTCATAGATCTCCTCTCTTTAATGAAAAAAACAGTGAGTGTGAAAGCGAGCTGGTGATAATTAATCATAATGTGACACCTGAGATTGTGGTGCGAAAAAATTAGGAACTTTCAAGTCGAAGAAAAAGACAAAAGAGAATGTCTCAAAACATTGTGACGTTCTTCTCTGTTGTCTTTTTCTTCGACTTGAAAGTTTAATTGTTCCGCACCACAGTTTCAGGTGCTAGATTATGATTAATTTTTCTCTCATAATATTTTAAACCTCCTCGCTTGCGCTGACCGACCGAGAAGTAGCGAGAGTTCTAACAGCTCCTGGAAAGCCGCCCCCAGAACAAGCGGAGCGATGCGTCGTCTGCTCACCTTTCTGGTGAGAGTAGAATATCCCTCCCACTATTTCTTCGGGATTGACAAAGCATTATTTCGTGATACAAATTTAACAAAACCAAATTTGGGGAATGTACTTTGAAGTAGGGAATTGTACTTTCCTCGGAAAGTACCAGAAAAAAATACTTTAAGTAAAGTACAAGTACATACTCAGAGAATGTACTTCAAGTAAAGTACAAGTTTCCTAAACCTACTTGAAGTAGTACTTTAAGTACAATGTACTTAAAGGACTTCCCAACACTGGTAATTATCAATGTGTACATACACCCACTTTTCAGAATTCGATAGAACACTGATAGAGTGAGATGGTATATTTTGAGAAGTCAACAAGGTCAATACTGAATCGATAACAGGTGATTTTAATGCTAAAAATGGAATATGGGGTGGAAACATTTATGACGAACAGAGGTGAAAAATTAAGTGACTTCTTTTGAGTACATAACTTATTCATTATTAACGAAAACGACTCAGCTGAAGCAACCTTTCAAACTGCAAATGGTAGGAGCTGGATTGACCTTTCAGTGGCATCTGGAGAGCTGGTCTCGAAGGTCACACACTGAGAGATCCAGGATAAAGAAACAATGAGTGATAACAAATACATTTCTTTCTGATTCTTTTTTGATAGAACTCAATCTAAAATTAGAAAACTAACAAAACATGGTATTTCTGAGCTTTTTGATATCATTAAAAAACATCTACGGTTAAGTAACATTGAATTTCTTCATCATACAGCTCAGTGAAATATAAATTACCGCAAATTACTTTTATTGCCGATTCCAGAGATGGGTTAAAAGGTGTGAAATAAATGTGTCTTCCAAGACTTCAAACTTACGCGCCTCCGAAAACGAAACTATGTTACATGAGAGCTGGATCGTAACCAAAACAAAACTCTTGGTTATGACTATAATCTTGAAGTAATTGTTGAAGTTAAGTCATGTTTATCTTCAAAATGTTCAAATCTGAGTAAAAGTTTGAGAGTTCAAAGCTACAAAACCTAAAAGGGTCGAGTCAGTCGAGTCTAAAATTTACTCAACTTCAAAGCCAAGTCAAGTTTGAAGCCAAGCCAAACTCAGAAGAACGGCCAGAACCGATGCCAGCGTTGAACGGCTGCGCTGCCGGCGCTGAAACTGCTGCAGTCCCGCTTTGCCTGCATTTCGTTCATCTCCGAGCGCAAAGAAAACAACGTTCCAGGTTCGTCCTTGGCGACATCAAACCAGATGTCATCTCTTTCGAACTATGCCAAGCGCATGGCGCGGCTGAGTGCCCGCATCTTCGGCGAGGTAGCTCGCCCCACGAGCGTCAAGTCCCAGCGCGTGGTCACTCTCTTCAGCGAGCTTCCCAACGACCTGAACCCGGACATCGTTGCCTGGTACCCTCCGCACCACCAGCTGACCACGCTCATGTTCCGACTCCGGATGCACGGGCTCTACAGAGACGAGCACCAGGACTTCAAGGAAGAGATGCGGCGACTTCGACGCCTGCGCGGCAAGGGCAGACCGAAGAAGGGCGAGGGCAAGCGGGCCACGCTCGCCAAGAAGTGATCATCAGAACTCTAGGCTTTGGTAACTAGGGGCTTTAGCATCACATCTTTCTTCCCAACTTCATTATGTTTTTACGAAATTTATTCGATTCTACGAGACAAACGTAAAATAAACAAACCGTTAAAAACCAAAAGCCTCGTTTTTTTTTGTTTTTTTGTGTGGTGTGTGTTATTGAGAAAGAAAGAAATACAAGCGGTACAGAGGTCCTATGCTCGTTCAGAAAACAGCCATGTATTTTTCGGATATCTTGAGGCACATTTTGAATTAAAGAAGTTGCCAAGTGGCAGGTAGGAGTACACTGTCGTTAGTACATGCTCAGGGTAGTGCGCTGGGAAGGTGGCCAGCTTGTGTTTGCGTCTTCTAAAAATATCTTTCGATTAAAAAATATTAATCGCCCTGTGAGGAGCTTTATCACATCCATATATGTAGTACGGCTCATTGGGGCTGAAGCCTAAGTAAGCCGTAATTGTGGAATCTTTGTAACTAGTCCTCGGAGAATGTTCCCAAAATGTAGCGATGTACCCACGTCACGTTCCGAGAAGATTGAAAGGATGTCCCTGCATAAATTTGCAACGTTTCAAGAAAGCTGCAAAAGTTCTTTGGATGTTCTGAGATCGTTCTTAGAACCTTGTTAGGATATTTGAATGTTGATTGAATGTCCTGGTAATGTTCTATGTCGTTCTCAGAACGTTCCAAGAATATCCCTTTGAAAACATTCCCCGAATGTAGCGATAAGTGCCTGCACCACATTCTGACAACGTTGATAGAATGTTCTTACGTAAATTTGCAACATTGCAAGAATGTTGCCTATGTTCTTTTGAACATTCCTGGAATGTTCTCTGAACTTTCTTGTGCTACGTGGGATATTTCTTGTAGCTTATACAGTCAGTGCAGCTTGCAGTGCATACTGAATTCTTTTAGCCACAGAGGCAGACACTCAACCAAGTGGCACCCCACGGGACCTGTTAATCAAGTTTTGCTTTTGACTTTGAGCGATGCTGGCAAAGCTAGCATGGCTTTTTCATTCTCTGCAGCAGTATTAAAGAAAAATCTTTCAGCCTTTCCCCTCTGGTCAAGAAGGACGACCAGCGAAGCTGTACGCTCGCCCCGTGTGTTTCTTCTTCGTCCTCGTCCGTTTTGCGCACTGTTTCCTACGATGAATTCCCACCAACTCGCCCAACTATCCATTCTTCTACGATGACTGTAGAGTTCCTGTATAGCTTCCCTACGGTGAGCCAGAGTTGTGCGTTCATCTCCGTAGCGCCGCCTCTTCCTGCACGGCATGTTACACGTGACTGAATTCTGCGAATAGCGGCTCCACGCGTTCGAGGGCGCGCGGCGCGCTCAAAAGCAGGGGAACGTACCTCCCGGGGCGCGTGCAACGTCTACTTTCCTGCACGACACTTGATCCGGCTCCTCACGTGATCGGATCTCGGCGAATAGCGGCGCGGCGGCACGTGGAAAACAGACACGCAACTCTGGCTCCCGTAGGGAGCCTATACAGGAACTCTAGATAGCTGAAAAGGTTGCCGCCATCTATGAGCGACGGCGGCAACCAGACTAGTTGTCTGGTGTCCGCCGTCGCTCATAGATGGCGGTAGCTGTTCAGAGTTTTGTGTCGACATTTGTTTGGTACCGGACACAAAACTGGGGAAACTAGCCCTTAACAGCTCAGCTGTAAAACACGGGAGCAGGTAGGGTCTCTTGCCACTTCGGCAGTGCGAGCACTTGGGACAAAGGATGTCATGCACTATGCAGAACCTTTGATTCCCAGTATAGGGCGCTTTGACACGACGTCAATCCGCCATTTTGTTCTTAGTTTGTTTTTTCAAACAAATTTACTAATATGAAGGATTACATCGCACCCTGTTGAGGAGATGTCAGCATGATAAGACTTATAAGCTTCTGCACTCTACGCATTTGAGGGGTCATGTAAATCCTTGCACTGCTCACCTTTGGGACACGCCAAACAGCTCACAAGAAAAGGGGGGTCAAAATTACGTCAGTGAAAACACCCTGTAGTTGACTCTGTTGACAAGACAGCGGTTGCTTAATTTCAATAGCATCCTCAGATCTCATTATTGGTGGCGATATTAGGCCATAGAACCTTTTGAGGAATTAGTCAACAGGACAGCAAAATCAATGTTTAACAAGTATCTGAGATTAATCGGCTAGATTTCTTCCTGGCATGTCGCAAGTTGTTCCCACAATGATGGTTCTGAGGGGTGTCATTGGATAAGCTCCAAAGAGATTGTTACGACATCAAAGCTTTTTATTCCTGTAGCTGTAGAAAGAGGTGTGCTTGTTTTGCTATGGTACAAGCAGTGTTTATTGGTGTCTGTTTTGCATTGATGTAGTAGAACTGCTTATGCAAAGAAGCAAACAGCAGTGCAAAAAGTCAGCAAAGGTCTGGCATACGACAGGTTTTATTCCTCCCCAAGGCAGTGCTGCCTTGACAGGTTCCCACATTCCACTCCAGCTCTTCCGTAATCACATTATTTTACCAGAAGTAGAACTGTAATTGACGTCAGGCGGTTAATTAGATTATCCGCTTTTATTTCTTCACCTGATCTGTTCGAACGTGACGGCACCGGCCTCAAGAACGACCAAGAAACGCGGGTAACGGCAATGCCACGACGTCTGCTTCAAACAAGAGTGAAGTATCAACGTTTTCTTGCACTGGACCGATCAACTGGTATGTACATTTTGCAAAGCTACGTGTACATGCGAGTCACAGCCTGATGGAAGTACATTATAGACTGTTCTCTCCTAGGCAAACAGCGCGATGAAAGCTATGCGCTTGCCAAACTAATCGACCACCTCACTTTTATCACATCACCACACGCTCTGCACATCACTGTTGGTGAGAGTACAGTTTTGTGGCGAAAGATGGACGTACAACTGGTTCCAGGAGCGTGCATCTTCCGTTGCACCGTCTCACCTGGGGGTGAACAGCGTATATAAAGTGATGAGGCACCTCTGGCTGGACGAAAGTAAACACGCGAGTATCAACATTTGCCAACTGCTGCAATGGTTGCAGCACTATGGCTAGCCTGCACACAATGTGCAGGCATAAAAGTTTCGATCCTTCGCTAAGAACTCCCATGTTTTTAACATTGGTTGCACATTAATCGTGCTGCCACACCGTGCCAGGGTCATCCGAGCCATCAACTTGGATACCTGGAGAAAAAAAAACATTCAGCTATCTGTAAGACATCCACATCATCGTTTTTAGAACAGAACATGAGTCATTTTGTCTACATTGTAAGTGTCTGTAAATGCAGTAAAGGGTTTTAGTGAAACAAGAAATGCTGGATTACAGAAAACGGTGCACTTTAGTCGTCACTGCGTAAAAGAGTGCGTTTTGGAACGCTCCGACAAAAATCATGCCATATTCAGAAGAACATACCAACAGAAATGCCTTGAGGTTGCGTTTGAGCCGACTTTGATGGCATGCCTGTCCTTGCAACCACTTGTAAAGCCTTGCATCGTGTTGCTGGATGCACTGCCACTTGGATACACTTGTCTACAGTTACTGGACCCTGGTAAACTATTTTAAACACTTTGACAGCACCATTCGACGTCACATCAGTTGTAGGCTCGCACGTAACTAATGGAGACCAACGGACCATGTCGGACAATCTGACAGCCTCTGTCGGCATCAAATTAGTTGCAGGCGTGTCTGTAGTTGTTGGACAGGCTGCTTTGGATGCTTCGACAGCGTGTGCCAACGTCAAATCGGCTGCTGTGTGGTCTTGGCTTCCTGAAGGTGCTGGGACAGCTTCAGTGGGAGCCGAACTCTTTAGCAACTCCTCAAGAATCTGAAAAAGAATAAAATATGTACATGGCTCTTTGCCCAAATAAAAAAGAGCGCTTAAGCATGAACGAAATCCGTCGTTTTTCAGTACAAATTGAACCAAACTTGCCCTCGGGCAAAACTAATGCTGGCTCGAATTAAGCGATGACAGCAAGCACGTGTGCCACATTCACGCAATGCTAAGAGCAGTAGTGTAGCTGGAATGCAGGTCACTTGACCGCTGCATTCGGCCGAAAGGACTCCTTCCAGCCACCCGTGCACCTTTCGTGGGCAACAAAACATTGGAGGACAGCAATGCGCACATGAAACCCTCGCATCTAGTGTCGGACAGAATTAAATCTCCAAAGAGCAGGCTGGATCTGAAGAAAGTAGGGGCTCGGAGGGTCTAATGCGGCGAAGAAGTTTGTCCGCTCCTTGCACTAGGGGTGTCGTAGGTGCCAGTGTGCCGAGCTTCGGTGTCACCCGCAAGTCTTAGCAACAGATGTGTATTGTCTTGTCGATCAACAACTAGTGCCAGACGAGCCGCAACGAACGAAGAACTCGCGGCCAATACGTACAGCATGTCCCCCCCAAAAAATGTGTTTTTGTTTTCCCGCAAAAGTAAACTATATGCACCGCCAAATGCTAATTCTCCAGCCAGATGTTGCGATAGCGGCCCGAAGCAGGTGCCAAAGTTTCAGAACTAGCCGTTATTGAAAAAATTAGAAGCGATTTTCTGGAATTTTCATGGGGAAAATGGGGCACATTTTTGGTAACTGGCACCACTCGGCTCCATGTATTCGAGAGCGCCGTCGGCTGCCATTTTAATAATAGTAATAACTCTTATTTCCCTGAACATGGTTAAACTCACCCAGCTTACTACTCTTCTACTATTATTTCCCATTGAAAATTTCAGAAAATCACTTGTAACTTTTGAATAAGGAACGGTTAGCTCTGAACCTTCGGCATCTGGTTCGGAACACTAGTGCAACATTTGGGCAGAGAATGAGTGTTCGGGAATGCATAGTTTATCTGTGCAATAATAATTTTAAAAAACACATTTTTAAGATTTTTTAGAGAAAGAGTTACACATAAAGGACAGAACACGGACAGCACGTCTTCCGACTTTCAACACACGTGTAGTTGTAGTTTGCTGCCCATCGAAGAGAACAGAGTCTACTGAGGCAGAGCTTTATTTCACACGTGATCACTCCCTCTCACCATTATGCGCCTCCTCCGCTCATGCGCGGAAAGACCAAAGCCACTTAGAGCGAAAGGCCGGGGGCTCCGTGCACAACGTCGTGCTAGTTGGCCTAGGCGAAGCTGAAGCGCAAGGGTAGAAATTACTCCAGCTTTTTGGCACAAATGCGTGTTTATTGACTCTCGCGTTAAATACCTCAGACAAAACGGTGGTCACTGTGCATGCTAGGATATTCACGTAATTTTTTTTGTTAACATGGCCAGTTTTTTTTCCTTAGATTCGTTGTTTGTTTCTACAACTTCGTCAATGAGTTTGCGGCGAAAGTTTTTAGTAGAATATTAGTAGAGCACCACAACACATGCTTCAGCATGACCTCACTCGTGTGTCCTTGTTCACACACATCGAAGTCAGAGCAATCCTCGTCGACCAGCGAGTCCAGTGCGAGGTCCGTGACCAGCTGGCATTGGTTACTCATCGGTAAGAAGTCCATCCGCTTCGAAATTTCCTCAACAACAATGTAGTTGTGTGTAACAGCATTGACTGCAGTCAGTACTGGGTACAGAAGGCCTCCTTCATCAATGTCTTTGATGACATGGTAGTATTCATGGCCGGTGGAAGCTGTGATCGTGCGGTCTGTTGTCAGGGCATCTTCTGCAGTTCTCGCACTTTGGCTTCTTCACCGTCGCGTACACCGTATATACAGCCACATGGGCTAGGATGGGGACGATTTCTTTTATTTTTGAAAGGGCATTTTCTGTTTCTACTATGTTGTAGCTAGGGCATGGCGCATCTCCTAGTTTTTGCATTTCCTCCTATTTTGCATCTCTCTGTTCCAGAAGCTTTGCCAATCGGTGCAAGTGAATTTTGTGGCCGCAGCTTGTTTTCCCTTCATAAAGCTGTCGTATAGACACATGGTATTAGGAACCTACCAGTCGCCGGTACCTTCCGAAGCAGTCCTCTAAACTGTCTGATGAAATTTCCTGAGAGGGACGTAGGACAGCTTGAGCTCTTCGAAGCAGTACCTGCATATTTCGAGAAGTGCGTAAGTTGACTGGTGTAGTGTGGTATGAGTTTTGTTGGTCAATTTGCAGTTGTTGGCAGTTTTCTCCCATTCATCTAACCAGTCTAAAATGTTGTAGAAAAAATCCACCTTCTAGTCGTCTGGAGCCGGGCGCACAGGTTCTTGGGACCGATCTTTCAGCCTGCTTCTTTGCCAGGCGTCTTCACATTCACGATTTTCTACCACATTACTGTAATCTCAATGAAAGAGGCAGTCTCCTTGAAAAATTTCAGGTTGTGCTTTTCTCTAATGCACAGAATGCCAATGGCATGGAAGGGCACTGGGAAGAGAGCTGTCAAATATCTGGAGAGCAAGTTTCACGTTCTGCTTGCCAGTGCTTGATGGGCAAAGGGCTTTCCTTAACACTTTGTATCCATAGCGCAGAAGTTGGTCGCATTCCAAGTCGTAGGCGGCTTTGATGGTTTTGAACGACGCACACAGCATTTGCCGCTGGCCTTCTGTGTCAGCCTGAAACTTGGGGAACCGGAAGCATTGATCGTCTTGCCTGAGCAAATCACAAAAAACAGCGGCCCGTTGGGATCGGACGGATGTGGGTAGAAAAACTCATTTGAACGATGTGTTGTTGTATCAGGTGGAAACAGCACTTGATCATCGAGCACAATGCCCAGAACTCTCACAACTTGTGCGACATTTGAAACAAGACCGACAAAAGAGAAACACGCCGAAGCAAACCGGCTCCATCTGCCGAGCCGGAACGGAACTACACCAACTACACCGTGGCAGCAGCGTAGGCCGACCGGCATAGGCCGAGAAGCGGTGACGTAAGCGCACGTGATCGCGGGAGCCTCAGGCTTTCCTCCTCTAGGTGGCTTTGGAACTGCTCTGAAAGACTCATCAATGATTAACACCTCACGTCTCAAGCCTCAGTGACAACGCGATGCGCTACACCGAAGGCCAATCGCGCAGTCAAGCTTTTCTTACCTCACGCCTCGTCAAAACTTCCTCGGTGGCTTGCTCTTGTGTGGTCAAAGATCGAAGGACGGCGCCGGGTTTTAGGCGGGCTGATTTGACAGGGAGCCCCAGTCGACGCATCAGCGACACATTCTGGTAATAGTCGCTGTCACGAAAGTGATCCAGAACAAAGCACAGCTGTTGGGGAGGGCGTGAAGTTGGCTCTCTTCACTGCAGAGACCCACTGAGCTAAGAGCTGCTTTTGTCGCGGGAAGTGGTGGAAAACTACATCGTCGCGTCCGCCGGTGTTCCGACAGCCGACCGCCGAGCAGAACGACGGCATGATGAGCCACCCGACACCTGTGCCCGACACTTTGGGCGAACTTTCACGCTCGCCAGGCACACTTTCTGGGAAAAATAGGTGCAGAAAGCAGGAGGACACCCCCACTGCCGTCACTCTACCAACTCCCCCACACATTGACCACCGACTTCTATGGACCACTGACTGGACTTCTCTGCTCAGCTAGCCGCTCAGCTTCTCTCGCCCGTGGAGCTCGGCTTGGCTTGGCTTGGCTGATCAGGCTTTCAGCGTTTCTGCGAAATCGTAGTGCTCGCGATCGTAGTGCTCACACACAAAGTGAAACAAACCAACAGACGGGGCATTTTCACCATTTTCACCCAGCAACTTGACGCCGCAACACTACGCAACACCAGCAACACGCAGCCACACGCTACTCAAGGCAACTGAGCATATCAGCTCTGCAGCAACCGAATTGCCACGACTTGCATCATCATCATTCAATTTGATTTTTCTTGCACTATTTAGACGCACACCTACGAGCTAAAAGCGTGTTTTTATATCGTTAAATGGTGTTGAGAATACTAACTCATCTTTGTGAAAAAGGTTTATTTCCAAAAAACGATCCATTTCAAACCAGAACCAAGTCCATAGCTGTCATCATCACCACCACAGGGGTGTCAAGTGAAAATATCGCGTCCCTGATTGGCTGCAGCCGCTCGAGTTCGACCAAGTTCGACGTTTTCGCACTGCTTGTGAAAAGTGCGAGAAAGGTTCGATTCAGGTTCGACTGCTATGCGCCAAGGACGATGTTCGAGCCTTTTAGGACAGATGGCGCGAGCTACCTTGAGATACCAGAGCCGTGTGGTGGTTTGCGCTTGCGGCGGCGTCCTCGCATCTGCGTCGGCTGCATCCAAGGGGGCTGCATGGGCTGCATGGCTGCACCACTTCTTTTCAAAGTCACTGGAGCTCTGGCGTTTGTCGTAAGACCAGTTTGAACTAAATAGAATCAGATATCTGTGCAAATATGCTGCCGTGGTTGAAGAAGCCCATCAGAGGACTCCTGCTTGACATCTGTGGCGTCCTCTACGAGAGTGGAGACACCAAAGCCATCCCAGGTTCCGTAGAGGCCGTGAAGATGTATGCATGCAGTGTTATGCACGCACTCGTAAAACTAACGAAATGCCGACGTGCTCTATTGTAGACACAAACCGTCATTTTACAGGCTACGCACGTCCAAAATACCGTTCCGCTTCATCACGAACGAGACGCAGAGGACGAAAGCTCAGCTGCTCAGCCTCCTGCATCGGATTGGTTTCGATGTGTACGAGAACGACATATTCATGTGCGTGCCCGCGGCCAGGAAACTCGTCCAAGAATTTGGGTACCGCCCCTACTACTTGTTCACCCGGGTAAGTGCATAAGTTGGGTCTTTCAGGATGTTTTTAACGTAAAATGTGTTGTTAATTGCCGATATCCCTTTGCTAAAAACGTAGGGCTGCCTCCCTCGCGGGTACCGCCTCACTCCCATTGGCTGGCCTACGGGATCACGTGACCAAAACGACAACCCATGGCGTACATATACGACTGCACAGAGATTGACCCACCCAAAGATGTTTTTTGTCCTCACGTTTTAATGACATCATCTACTCAATCATGCAGATGTGGAGTCGGAGTTCCACGGCTGTGACACTTCAAACCCCAACTGCGTCGTGCTCGGAGACGCCGGTGCTCACATGACTTACGAGAGGTTGAATCAAGCTTTCCGGGTGCTCATTGGCAATCCAGAGGCAGTCCTGATGTCACTTGGCAAAGGGTGAGAACAAATTGTTATTGCAGATTAAGAAAAGCAGGACAAGTGATCCTCTCACAAAGCTCCCTGCTCGCCTAATTGACGGTTTCCCCTTCTCCAGCATTTGTTATGCTGAAGTGGAGAGAACGGAGTGCTTTGTGAGAGGCACATGTCCTACTTTCCTTAACCTGCAACATGACTACTCTAGAATGCTTCTGTGTGATGGTTGCCATGTTGAAATATAATGTACAGGGTGTCTCAAATAGCGTTAAGTCCGGAATTGTTCAGTCTCTCCTTTCCTCTTCTTGCAAAAAGTCCTGCGATCACAAGATCAGAGGGAGCCTGTCGCTGCAGGCCACCAGGCTCCGGAGAGCGAGTTACCCGGTGGACCTCCTAGATAACAATCAGCAAGAAACTCATCCTGCAGTCTAAGAGCCACCCAAGGACGCTCCCTCCAGGACCTGGTCTACCTGCCCCGCGTGCATCCCTTACTCCCACAACACGGCACACCGACTGCACGTGCTTGCTCATCGATTCGGCACCAGAGTTCTTTTCACATGTAAATTTAAATTGGGAGGCATGTGCAAGTGAGTCACCAACCCAGAACCCCCACCCACATGCACAAAAAACACGTGCAGTGCTTCCGGCCCTGCACAAGGGAGAAGGTGCATAGTATTGCTCTTGCGTGCGGGGCCGAGTACATCGGTCAGACGGGGCGCTGCGTGAATGACCGTCTCTGTGAGCATGCCAAGGAGGTCTCGTCTCCTTCTCCGGACCTCCTTCCATCCAGTCGTGGCTCACGCCAAAAACTGTCCCTCGTGCACCGAGTTCTCGAAGACCAAAGTTAACTCCTCTGAAACGCAGCGAAATCCACCGGTCTTCAAACAATAGGGCACCCTATTGTTCGAAGACTGGTGGTTTTGCCGTTGAGAGTTTCCATAGGAGTTGAGCCTTCTTCTCTTTTTTTACTTTTTCTCTAGGGCAAGTTCATTTTTGCAAATTTTATAGGAAACATGCACCACCTGTGGGCAACGCTGTACAAAATCATAAGCGATAGGCTAAGAAATCGATTTTTCACGGTTGATTTAGAGAGCCTGGCCGCTATTTGAGACACCTCTGTAGTTGGGTCAAGCGACAAAAACTAAAGTAAATAGTTTAAGCATAACTAGAATAAAAAAAGTACAACTATTGACACAAACCCTTGAATTCCAGCACCTTCCAATCGGCGAATCAAAGCGATTTGTTATTTTGGACCAAGTCAGAGCTACATCAGAATCCAACATGGCATTCGCCACACAAAAAGATGGTACTTAGGTCATCCTGTGACGCTTGGCCAAAATAGGCCTAACACTGCACCGAGACACAAAGATGAGACAAGCAATTGGCGACCGGCCACACGTCGGCGACATCAACAAACATTCAGTCGAAGGGCCAAGAGCAAAATGGGTTCAGGCCACTGATGAACCAAAGTGGCCAATGTTCCCTCTCCCACCAAATACCTCTGGGCAGTGTTGCAGAGTTTCGCCTTGAGGGACAGAACCTGCTCTCTTTTACAAGTGCGGCCTCAAACATGCTTTCTGCTTTCGTTTGCAGGAAGTTCTACAGGGAGCACGGTGAATTGGTGCTAGACGTAGGACCTTTCGCAGTTGCACTGGAGGCAAGTGAAATTCCTGTCGTCCTTGTGGCATACTCGGAGGGCTACTTGTGCTACGCCGTCACCAAAGCTTGCGTGTAGAGTCATTAAACTACTGAAACGCAAGCACACGAGCGATGCTGCCAATGGCCCCGCTAAGCTAGTGTGACAATTGGCACGTGTTTCTGTTCGCCGACAGAACGAAATAGACTTTTAGCAGCCCTAGCAATCTCCTGCGGTACCATTTGAGACGCTCTAGCATAAAGAACATGTTTGTAATGCGGTTTCTACATTCAATTTACCTGCGCCAGATGCACACCGTCGTATTCGAATTACGAGTGCAGCCCATCTTAAAACTCCATACCAAAATTACAAGATGTTTCAGAAAAAACGATTTTTTCTTTTTATTGCGAATATAAACTGTGCGTTGCCGAACGCTCGGTTCCGGCCAAACGTAGCGCCGGCAGTCTGGACCAGATGCCAAAGTTGGAGAGCTTGTCGTTTCCAACTAAAATGTTTTAAGCAATTTGTTTGAAATTTTCGATGGGAAAATGACGGCCACACCGAAGGATGAATAGAGTCAGCTAGAGGGATGCACGGGCCGATATTTAAAAGCCCGGCCCAGTCCAGCCCGCTGTATCTTGGGCCCAGACCTGCCCCTCTATCCATTTCTGACAGCCGGCCCGGCCCTATGCTAATTTTCACAGGCCTGCTGAGGCCCACTCTATTTCGCCCAGTATGAACAGCTCACAAATTGCGCGGCATGACAGCTCACTTGCCACTGCTACACATGTTGACTACGGTACGCGATAGTCAATTAGTCGGACCAATCTGCGGGCCTAGGCAACTCATTAAGAAAAATCACCTCCATCGTCCTTTTCTTTGCACCAAACCCGCGCATCGGAAAGGATAGAAAAATTAAAATGCCAAGGAGCAGTAAACAAAACCACGTGTCAAATTTGCTAAAGTAAAACGTTCCAGCATGTTTGGACGAAGGCCGGACAAAGTTCTAAATTGTCCACTCCTGCTGCATACAACTGAAAAAGAAAATTATAGAAATACCGCCGTCTGCTGCGGTGGTCTGCGAGATATTGCTTAGGGAAACCGCTTCTCCCACATTGTGGATGCATGCACTTGTAGACACAGGTGCTTTACGCCTGCGAGGGTGCGCATTGTGTAGGCGCGCATGTGCGCGTCGACGGGGAGAAGCGACTGTATGACGGTGGCGCCACCGCTGACAAAAACAAATGCCGCGTTGCTAGCACTTTGGAAGAGCATTCACTGCACACACACATTGAACCAAGCAAAAACGCGTACAAACACACACATGCTTTCAGCATCTGGGTCTCCCTCACTATGGTTCCTCCCCCAATGTCCCAAACAAACTTCCAGAAACACTGCTGCTAAAAAAGAAGTAAATGCCGGCTTGGTTCTCATTGTAGAGTCGAATGCAAGGCCCGGGCCCTTCATGAATGTAGCCGTGAAGCCTGAACCGGCGGGCCAGGGGCTGGCCTGTACTCATGCAGACCTCTAGTGTCAGCTACCAGGAATAGGCACTATTCTCCCCTCTAAGGTTTCAGAAAACCACTCCTAGCTTTTGAACAAGGTAACAACAAGCTCCGAAACCCTGGCATCTGATTCTGACCGGTAGTGCTACGTATGGGCGGAGACCGAGCACCCGGAGACATATAGTTTACTTTTGTGGTGAAAAAGGCATTCACTATTCTTTCCACGACAGGCCATTCACTTTTTTCTGCTTTTCTGCACTGGGCTGTACTTTTCTGCATCAATGTAGGCCGGTGCAGGCAAAATTTGGTGTTAGCTGCTCTTAGTAAAATGGGACCATGAGTGGGTCGTTTCAGAAACGGGAGTTGGCAGTGCCTTGGAGAGCTGCCCCTCGATCCAAAAGAAGTTCTAGACATCTGGTCGGATTAGCGAGGCAGCGTACGCCAGCGTGGCAGTACCTGCAACTCCGCACTTTAATTTGAAAGAACTATAACAGAGTAGAGATACACTGTTTACAAACCAGCATGCAGCTAGGAGATGCCTGGAAAGTTCACAGTTTACGGGTTCGTAACACAGCAACGTGGCCACCTTGGCGGGAGCACGAATCTTTCCGTTTTCTGTCCACGATAGAGTGTGCGACTGATCGACAGCCACATTGTACAGCCCCCGCCGCTGCAAATGCCACCAAAGCAGACTCGAAAGTCATAGAATCTTCGGCCTCTGCGCGCTAAACATGCGCATGCAATTTGTGAAGTCGGGCAAATATTGGAAGGCCCTTGGCAACATAGCTGCGAAACAAAGAGAGGCGACACTCAATAACAAGCTTTGCAAGTTTAAGTTATAAGTCGTTTAGTTCGGGGGAGGCTGTACCATGCCACACTGGACAAAAATAATTTCAACACCTTGGCCGACCGAAGATGGCGGCACACGCAAGCCGCTTGTTTTCGAGCGCATCTGTGTCTCGGAAAGCCCTTTGTAAGAAGTCGGGCAAGCCGTGAGAAACGCGACATCCTAAACTCGAAAGTGGTGACAACAAGATATAGAGGAATGGGGTAAAAATAAATCCGGTGCTTTGGATTTTCGGATTGTTTGGGGAACCATGTCCCCGTCCTCTTTTCTTTGTCCCACCCCGCATAGAGTGCCTGTGAGCGCCGGGCCATCGTGATCGGCAAGCCCAGTGAGCAGTTCTTCAATATGGCCCTCGAAGACATGCACCTCCGCGCCGACGAAGTCGGTCATGATTGGCGACGACATCTCGAGCGACGTGGGCGCGGCTCAGAGTGCAGGTTTCCGTGGAGTCCTCGTGCGCACTGGAAAGTACCGGTACGTCGCTGCCGTGCGCAAGTACCAGCCCCGCCGCACGGAAGTAACTGCGCACTGCTTTCACTGCAGGCCTTCCGACGACAGCCACCCCACCGTGAAGCCCGATGCCATTGTTGCCAACCTCGCGGAAGCCGTGGAGCACGTCGTTGCGCACCAGCCGAGCCACAGATTCGATACGTCGTCGTGATGGGACTCAATAAAGCATGAAGTCTCGACTGGAATTGGCTGGCTAAAGCACAAAGTCTCGATCGGGATCGGCTGGATGAAGCACAACGTCCCCATTGGGATCGGTTGGTGGTGTGTCTGTGCTGGGGTTGATTCCGGACGTGGCACGACGTTGGTTGGAACGAGGCACTTATGGAAGATGTTCCGGACGTTTGGGGTTCCAGGTGACTGCGCGGCCTCAGAGGTAGATTCTCCGCAAGTCTGCCGCAGCTGTGATGGAGTTGCACTGGGGGCACAACTTCTTGGCACCCTGTAAATGCGGCGATGCAGTCCATCACAAAACAGATGTGCATGTCAATGACACCTCCATCAAATGTCTCCTCTGATCATGCAGAATGTGTGCCGAAACATGCCAATGCCTGCCTGCTTCAGAAGAGAGGCAACCTGTTTGAACACTCGATACAACACGCATTAGAATGACTCGCTGAGCAAAGAAGAGCAACGACAACTGTTTTTACAACTTGCTGAACCAATTCAAAGTTTACCCTATATAGGAGGAAGTGTAAAAAGTTATGTCTAGTCTAGCCATAAAAAGAAACACATTATTATGTAAAAGTTAAAAAAGAAAATAACTAGGATGAAGAAGTATGAATGAACAAACAAAACACTCTCTTTGTCCTTTTTTTTTTTCTTGCCACTTTTTAAGGCAATTGAGTATCAACTAGACCATCTGCCCAATCTGTTATAAAAGCTGATTAGCGTGCATTGTGCATGCTAGAATTACAGGTACCTTCAGGAAGCTTCAATTTCTATCGGCTGTATCGTATCTCAGCGACATTAAACCGAACATAATTTGAGGTTTTCTGTAATGGACTCTGTGTCCTTACCAGGGTCTTGAGCCAGCAGTCCTGGCAGTGAACGTGCCAGCAACAGACAGACACCACAGGAACTGTGTACGGCTCCTGGCATGGGTAAAGACGGCAGCATCGTTAAATCTTTCGTTCCTCGACCTTGAACAACCGTTAAACTTCGTCTTGAACTAACACGGAAAGCGCAGGCGGGCATGCTTTAACTGGTGCCCCCGCTGCAGGAACGTCCATGCAGCAGAGGCGCGATCAAATGCAAGGGCTCACGCTTATATCATTTTGCGGTTAGTGCATGTTAAGGTTAAACCAGACGTAGCACTTGTTCAAACAACTGCTTTCGTGCTTGCAATGGTAGTAGACGATTTACCGAGAAAGGTGGATCGTCTGCTGCCAGAGCGAGTCCTGCGGCAGAAAGATCGAACGCGGGGTTAAATCAAACCCCGGAACCTTTGAGCAACTTCCGGTTTGCTATTTGAGCACCATCTCTTATCCGTTGGCACTTGCTTGAGAACATTCGGTTTTCAAAATTTGTTTTCTCATTGGTCCTTTTTTTTGTGTGTGTATTTTGCAAGTTGCTGCACAATCGGCGCGTCGGCTGCTCGAGTTGGCTCGAGTGGGAGCATTGGTTGGTTCACGGCGCGTGATCTGGCTGTACTTTCGTTTTGAGGCAGCGGGCGCATTGACTGTTTGCCTGTTGCTTCTTCCTCTATTTCGTCTGCCGGTATGCCAAAAACACGTCACCATGCCTATCGCTCGGCACGGTGGTGCTCCAATTCCGGTGCCGAGAGCTCTCAAGTTATTTCAGTTCCCTAAGGACGAGAGGTAAGTAATGGGCTCCTTCCTTCTTTTGGACCTTATGCAGTTTTGGATACCCCACAGTTTAGGGGAGTTCCACATCAGTGGTCGAGAGTGTTAGTGCACCGCAATTTGAAGCACATAGAACGAAAGCATGCATTGCAGAGCGCAGGGATCCTGGGTTCAATCCCCACTCCCTGCCAGTGTTAATCTGGATGAGCAACGTGCTGGTCGAATCACTTTCGTGTACATTTTGTTCTTTTAATTGCTGTGCCGTGAAGTGACTTTTTCTGTATAAATAGTGTTTAATAAAAAGAGACCTTGCAAAAGAAGTTTGGACTTGTACTCGGACAAAGGTCGCCCAGCCTAAGCCGCGAAACACCAGTGGTTGGGCGCACTTTGCATTCATTGACTTACGATTTAATGAGAAGTTCAAGTGGCTATCACTGCGCATGCACTGTTACTGCTGTTACCGAGCCAATCTCAACCGAGTGACGCAAAGTCAAGTGCAAGTGTTGCGGAAGCGTTGGAGATTTACAGAGAAAGGTAAACACACGAGGAAACGGTGTAAACAGGCAAGCTGGTTGATGTTGGGCATTAAGAAAAAGGGGACAACGACGAAAAGGAGGCAAACAAAACGTCAATAAAATTGAGACGTTTTGTGTTTGTCTCCTTTTTTGTCAGTCGTCTCAGTTTTTTTCAAAAAAGGTGAAAGAGAGAGGAGGAGGAGAAGGAGAAGAGAGGAGGGACAAGACTCTCTCACACCCTCTCCCATGGCATAACAATTGCCATGATGACGGCACCCATATTTTTGTTTGATATTTTTATTGTTTTTGGAGAAACCCAACGCACGTAAGGGGAGATTTGGCGCTACAGTCTGCCAATTGAAGTCCCAATGGGAGGTGTAGGATGATTCAGGGGGTTGGATAAATTGCGAACGTCTGCTATTTCATGACGGGGGCAATCGACAACTTGGCCTTCGTTTGAAAATGTTGAGTAGATTCACACTGGCGTCTGCAAACGGACATTCACCGGTGAAAGAAGGAACACTTAAAACAAGTATGTGTTGAAAAAAAAGTGTCTTTTGTATCGCCGAAAGAAACTATGCGTCGTCAAACGCTCGGCTTCCACCCAAATGTAGCTCTAGTGGCCTGAACCAGATGCGCAAAGATTCAGAACAAACCGTTATCTTATCCAAAAGCTGTAAGCAATTTTCAGAAATTTTCAACGGTGAAATGGTGACCGACAAAGCCCACGAGTACATGGGGCTGAATGGAGCAAACTGCCTTTGAAAGTTTTCAAAGTTTTCACCCCATCGAAAGTTTCGGAAGATCACTTGTAACTTATGAATAAGATAACGGTTAGTACTGAAACTTTGGTATCTGGTTCGGATTCCTGGAGCTGCATTTGGCCATGGGTACTTCACTTCTGGGGTGAAAAAAACATTACATTTTCTTGAGGACTCATTGTACATTCATGGCTGCGAGACCTCTCTTATTGTTTGTAGGTAGGCGAGAAGCTCTCACCAAAGTATAGGCCTTTTGCCAAACTACCCCTGCACCAAGAAAAATGCTGGGAACAAAGGTAGGTGCGCTGCACGAGCTCACCTTGTGGGTATAAAAGACATTGAGTAAATGACCAAAAAGAGGTTCCATTGACAAGATCATGCTCGCAAAGTGCCGCTCGCTTTCCATTTCTGCTTTTGAAAAGCTACGGCTGCAGGCACCGCCGCACTCGCAAGCATGCTCCTTAGTGCTTCGGTAATTTAGCAAAAGGTTTATCGTCCAGCCGTAGACTCTCAAACGCATCAAAAATTTCTCGTTGGTCGACGACAGTCTCGCAGCAAAGAGACGTGGCGTCACGTCCGATCGACAGTCGGGAAAGCGCTCTCTCTCTCGCCAGGAACCCGGATCAAGCCCCTGGCAGGTACAACCTGACGACGAGAGTACACCGGAGCAACTCACCATGCAGATGAGACACTTTGTCAGGTTTGCGCTCTGGTGCTGCTGCTCCAGCTGCCGTACCCGCTCCCTCAGGGACATCACCACTTGGGACAGTGCTCCACCTCCGTCGCCAGGCTGTGTCTCTTCGCTGAGAGTACGGACAACCAAAGAACAGCCCCTCAGCCCTCTTGCAGCCATCGTCGAGGCTGCCGTCTCTGCATTTACTTGTAGCTAGGGTTCCACGCGTTGGGTGCAGAGGGTTTTTCACGGAACGCGAGCCAAATAGTTTCTGCGAAAAATAGCATCGCACAGAGAAAAGGATAATGTTGTAGTGGTATTTGCCAAAGGGCCCATTAAAAGAAAATGACTAGCGTTCAGCATAATAAGGTCAATAATTACTTCTCAGTAATTAAATATTGATTTAGTAATAATTTTAAAAACATGGTGTCAACTAGAAACTTTATGCGAATCATCAAAGACTTCATTAGGGGTGTGTGTTCACATTGGCATCAATGTCAAAAAGTCCAACCTCATGTGGCAGCCCGGAGGCTTTCTTATCTAACCTCTTCTATGTATACTGCTAGGAGGTGCATGCACGTTGTGCGATTCGGCCCAGGGGAGCCGGATTGCTGGCGCTAAAATGCGCCCTGACGAGAAACAAACCTGGAAGCGTGCACAAATCGAGCCATTTTCCGGAACGCCGTAAAACACTGCATGCCTTGCATCATTGTAACGTGGGTGGATTTAGTATATTTCAATGATTTGCACCAAGTATCTAATTGAAACCACACCTTTAAAATCATCAATTGAAAATCTACTGAAAAGTAATTAATGACCTAATTGTACTGAACGCTGGAAATTTTCCTTAAATGCGCTCTTTGGCAGAGACCACTACGGCATACAACCTTTTCTCTGAGCGACGCACATTTTTCGCAGGAACGATTTGGCTTGCATTTTGAGAAAACACCCGTATACCTTCAAACTCCAAAAGATAACCCCTAGCTTGGAGCTGTCTTTGAATAACAAAAACCCAAGCTACTAGGGAAGAAGCCTTTGCCTACAGCATTAATATGGGTCACCCCAGAACACGGCCTGCAACAAACTGTCCAGAAAGTTGCTTCTTTCTCTTACATGCGCCGATACAATTTCCAAGTGTCCGGGTAGTGGCTATGTTTCTTGGAGGTAAGGAAATCTTACGCTCGTGCCCCGTTTTCTTCAACATAAGCCCTGATGAACACAGATTTCTTTTTGTCCAGACACCGAATCAAAGAGGGAAAAAAATACCCTGATACCTAACCAAAAAATCAAAACTTTGTTTAGTAGCCCAAAGTTTTCAATCTAGAGGCTTTCCCGGACCAGTGTGAAAATGGCATCTTTAGAGTCATATCCAGTGTAGCAGATCAGCCATGTTTGGAGCTTTATGAAGTCTTTTATTTTTTGTTTAGCAGAAACGTGAAGGCGAATATTAAAGTACCTCCAACACTCCCATGAGCGCAGGAAATCTAACAGCAGAGTTAACGTACAATGTTTGCTTTCACGTGTATAAAATATAATTATTCCACAAAAATTATAATTTATTCCCCCTCAAAATTCTAACTTAGAGAGAAACTACTAATTGTTTGGGCTCCCCCAATTAAAAATGCTTTTACAACACTTACATTTATGAGGTGTTTTTATTCTTAAACAAGCATTTCTGGTAACTATGCTTTTGCAAAGGGAAATCCACCTATGCATATATACTTCCATACTGATTCGCATTTGGGTTATAGAAAACCATAATGCGTCATTGTTTCTCGAAAAAAAAAGAAAAGGCTCACTTACCTAGATGTGGACTTTGTCATCCTCTGAAAATAAAAAGAAACAAATATGAAAAAAGAAAATGGAATTACAGACGGCAGAATTGTGTTACTAATCTCAATGCCACAACAGATTAAAAAACAAAAACAACAAGTGCTTCAAACACATGTTTGTTAGGTTAGTCAACCAGTAAAAATTAATGAGTAATCCTTTTAAAATTGGGATGACCTATGCAGAAAAAAGAAAAAAAGTGTAGACTACCATGCTGCTCTCAACTCTAAAATGCACCCTCGATCCACGTCTCACATTTCAACATCTAAATGCTATTAGCGCACACGTAGAGGGAAGAAAGACTAGCCCAATTATCTACCCCTTCTCACATTTTCAACATCACCTGAACGAGTCCAGCTCCAAACCCCCAAAAATCTCCAAACCGTTAAAGCTCCAAACCAAAATCTCCAAACCGTTAAAAAAAAAAAAATTGCAACAATGAGAGGTTAAAAGGTTAGCTGAACCCGTTGCGGCGACAGGAGAGCCAACACGCCTGCAAAAGAGCGTCGCATCCCCTGAAACATCTCGGGCACATTAAAAACAAAAAGGCAGATGTGTGTGTGTGGGGGGGGGGACACCGCTCTCCTAAACACGCCCGTAGACACTATCGCGTCACCCAACAGGCTGTAAAAATGCCCCGAGGGTCCCAAAACGGCGCAAACATCACACCCTGACCCCTCCCACCTCACCCCCGCTGTTTGCTCAACGTCGACCTTCCCGTACCACCATCCAGACTCTCCTCTGGCGTGTTCGCAACTCTTCAGCCTCCTAAAGACTTCACCGTCAGACACGCAATTTTGCGGGAATAAAAACGAAAAAAAAAAAATACAAACTCGTTCGCGGTGAATGTGGGGAGTGTTCCCCGCAAAACGAGATGTAAAGAAGCCGTTCTTCCGCTCCCTGTTTTCGCATCGATTTCGTTCGTGTTCGCTGGCAGGAGCGTCCCGTAAGTGCGCTTCCCCCTCGACATTGTCCCGGAGCCGGTCCCTAAAGGAGGCTTTGCCGCATGCACCCAAGCACCGCAGGAAAAAGCCCCACTCGCCGCGGCAGAAAAAAAAAAAAAAAAAAAGAAATGTGCTAGCAAAAATATGCATTATGAAGAAAAACCATGGGAGAAACATACTGTGAAGTCGCAACTTTGCTGTAACTTAAAAAACGCCCCCCCCCAACAAAAAATAAATAAATAAGAAAAACAACAAATTGCTTTATTTTAGAAGAAAAACGCATGTACTGTGACTCTAAAGCCCGGTTCACACAGTTGCGTTTGACTGCGTTTGATTGCAGCTGCGGCAGCGAGACACCAGGACATCCCTGCTGCTTATATCGCGTGCCAAGAAGATTCCTTGAATTGGATTCCACGCTTCATACGAAGACACAGATGTGCCGGTGACTCGCTCGCTTTCCGGTTCTCGCCGCAACGCAGTCAAAACGCGTCTGGGACCCAGCAAGCGTCTGAACCGGCCTTAATGATAGGTTTTCGTAGATCGTTTCCGCTGTCCCACAGCACACGCTCTCCGCAACCCGCTACGAGATCCGGGTTTCTACGGCCAAGGCCATCGGCGCGCAGGCGCGGTAGCGGCTTCTTCGTTGCGGAGGAGCTTAGCGGAGAGAAGAACGCGGTCTCACGAAAACCCCTAATAGCTACGGTCGGTAAATTACGTCAGCAGGGAAACGCGAATCAGCGCGTGTTTGTTTGCGTGTCTTTTCATATTTCGTAGACACTTTCATATTTTATCTTTCTTTTCGCCTTACGCAGGAAGCAGGCATCTTTCGATTCACTTGCGCTAGCGAAAACATGGCGCCAGATGTGCTAAATCATTTGATAAACGAAAAGAAATAACGACACATTTCGAAACTGTAACCAAAAACGCGCAAACGCCTACAAAGAAAGGAAAAAAAGGAAGAAAAAAAAAAAAGAAAGACGTTTACAAATCTCTGTAACGCGAAATTAAAGCGCAGCTCTTGAGGATGAGGGGACAGTATGCCCCTCCTCATCTCCCCTCCCTGCGTATCTTCCCATCCTTCCTCTCCTCCCAGTTTCCCCGCTAAATTTAGCTGAAAAATTGACGCCACGTGACTTCAACAGCAACTCAATTCCCCGCTAAATTTGGCGGGGAATTGGAGTTGCTGTTGATCTCGCATGTTAATTTTCTCGCCAAATCTGGCGGAGAAACTGAATTTGTTCAGTGGGTGATGTGAAATCAAGTCATGAGACCTCATTTTCCCCTCTAAATTTAGCGGGGAATTAAGCCTCGGAACGTACAACACGGGTGCGACTCATGTGAAGTCTGGAAGTCCAGCCTGATGGGGACAGTGGCGCCGTCTTCGGCAGGTGGCCGCCGAAGAGCGCGCGGCATTGCGCAATGTCAGATGGAAGGAGAGACGCCGCGCGTGGGGAAGACACGCGCGTGCGGCTTTCGGCGTATGCTGCAGCAGTAACTGTTCTAAAGCAAAAGACTAAAACAAATGGCATCTTGCACGCGCGTAACGCTTCATTTTGGTTATTTACTTCCCGATTCTTTTATACGGAAAAGTCGTGCGCATGCGGCGCCAGCGTCTGCAGCAGTAACTGTTCTGAAGCAAAAGACTAAAACAAATGGCATCTTGCACGCGCGTAACGCTTCATTCTGGTTATTTACTTCGATTCTTTTATACGGAAAAAGTCGTGCGCATGTGCGGCGCCAGCGTCTGCAGCAGTAACTGTTCTAAAGCCAGCGAGCCTGTGTATAACTCAGAGCGGTAAACCGCAACTCCGGACCTGCAGCGGAAATGGCACCCCCCTCCCCCGGTTGTCGCCATCTTTGCCTGTTTGCCACGGTAGTGATCATGTGACGTCGCGAATGGCTGCCCCAGAGCTGGGCCAGATCAGATTGGCCCGATCACGGCAAGCAGGCGCGCTCTGGGGCTGCGTTCTAATCTTACTTGAATTGATCCGAGTTACTCCGGTAGGCCATGCGTCACGTGACAAAACTGATAGAGCAACTGGACGCGGGTAGGTTTGGAACGCCAAGGTACAAAACATTTTACCCTGAGAGTGAGATCAAGCAAATTTTTGTCCGCGGCCCTGACTTACCGTAATCTGGCCAATCTGACCTGGCCTCACCTATGGGAGCAGCCATCTGGAAGTCACGGTGATCACTGGTGTGGCAAACGAAAGTCAAGATGGCGGTAAAACCAGGGAGTGCTCACTTTTGGCCGCTGGTTTACCGCTCTGGACTTACTCAAGCTCGTTGTCTAAAGCAAAGGCCTTTCTGACAAAAGGCATCTTGCACGCGCGTTCGTCAACGCTTCATTTTTGGTTATTTCCTTCACCTCTTTATACGCCGCGGGAAGCCGCGCGCTTGCGGCGCCGGCGTCTGCAGCATTAACTGTACAACATTGTTGGTCTACGCTCGATCTGACCCTCGCAGACGATCCGCCAAAACCTAGCCATAAACAGCTTACCTGTCGCGCGTCTCGTCTTGTTTCTTCCACGGTGCTCCCTGGACCTCTTTGATTTCTGCACCAAAATATTAAAAAAAGAAAAGTGCACTGCATACATCATCACCCAGCACCTCAACACACCACCACACGGGAAAAAACGAAGTACTGGTGCACCGAAGAAAACGGTGAAGCGCATTTTCACGATTAGGGAGTTTGAGTAGATCGTTCTCGAGCCCCGATAACGATACTCCGGTAACGATATGACGCATACGCAAAGTCACCGGGCAAATATAAAGGTATCAAAATGTAAAAAAAGAAACGGTCTCATCACTCTCCTAACGTATAACGTTCGGCGTACCACAACCTCTATGCTTAGTTGCACCGTAACTTGGCAAAGATAAGATCGCTACCCCCACATCCAGCCAATCAGGGCGGCAGGGGCAAAGCCAGCTGGCAGCTCCTTATCAAAAGTACAGGCGCGAGAGCGTAAGGGAGAAAGGAAGAACTCCCCTCTGCCCCACTTTCGTCTCTCCCTGGAGTCCGTCGCTTTTGCCCACCTGGAAGATTAGCCCATCGCTCTAAATTCCTACAAAGCGGCTGTTCCTTCCTCTCCTTCGCCCGTGGCTTCGAGCTGCACTGCGCGCATCTAGGAGAGATATATTCCTGTCACGTGCCTTCCTCCGATGCGCTGATTGGCTCCCTCAGACTGCGAGCCTTTCGCCAAGTTACGGCGAGCCACACAGTGACTGCTGTGGCGCACTGTGGCGCAGTGGTCGGAGAAAATGGCGGCACACGGCTCCGAACGCCGTCCGAACATGGGCAGTAACATGTGTATCGTTTTACGTGCTTCCTCAACGCGCGCAAACCAAAACAACAGCAAAACAATCTCAATAATAATTAAAAAAAAAAACATTGGGAAAGGTTTGGAACACGTTCCCGAAAGAACACACACACACACACACACACACACACACACACACACACACACACACACACACACACACACACACACACACACACACACACACACACACACACACACACACACACACACACACACACACACACACACACACACACAACATAACCTAGGCAAGTACGACGCAGTCGGCGGGGTCTTAGGTGACCACCAAAATATAACAATAACTGGGTGGTTTTCATTTGAAATCGAACACGCTTGTC